>JAVTVY010015467.1:0-67172 GCA_036873755.1 Hanleya hanleyi
GCAAATGACCCAATCTGACTATATCCGGGCCTGTGTCCCGTACAAAATATATGTAAATATGAAGTTATAATTATATGCATAACCATTATTCCTATGTATATATATAGATATTTTTTTTTCAATTTCTTTCAATATCCCCATCGTATCTATATAACCGCCAACTGTACAGAAACACGTTATAGTTTTACACTAGGCAAAGAATGGAAAAGGAAGAAGAAAAAATGATCGAACTTTATATAGTCTGACTGAAGTGTTAGAAACTCGAACGTGTATGCGGGTCAGTTAGGCTGAACCAATGGCGTACTACTTTCGGCTATAATCCTCGATCGTTTTTTTCAATCGTTTATATTTTCTCGATTAAAAAGCGATTGAATCGCGATATCGCTTTTTATTCGCGAGAATTTTCTCGATTGAAAAACGATTGCCAACAGAAAAAACCCCCATTCGAACAGCGATCGCGAATGAATCGTTTATTTTGAAGAAAAAAAACCATTCCCTCGCGCCTTGGAAAATCGCGACTTCGAGAAAATTTGACGAAATAAACGATTCATTCGCGAACGATAATGGGAAACGGTGCCTTACAGACATGCATTTTCATGAAAATACGGGCTTTGCTTGCAAGATATCTTGAGAACTACTGGACGGAGTTTCACCAAACTTGGACGAAATCTTCATTTTTATAGCCCCCACAATTGGTTAGGTTTTGGCGTGTGTGCGTTTCTTCGTCCGTGTCCTAGAGGCTGTGCTATCTGTACGTATGTCCCTTACAGATATGCATTTTCATGAAAATACAGGCCTTGGCTGCAAGATATCTTTAGAACTACTGGACGGAATTTCACCAAACTTGGACGAAAGCTTCATTTTTATAGCCCCCACAATTGGTTAGGTTTTGGTGTGTGTGCGTTTCTTCGTCCGTGTCCTAGTGTCTGTGCTATCTGTACGTGTGCCCATTACAGACATGCATTTTCATGAAAATACAGGCTTTGCTTGCAAGATAGCTTGAGAACTACTGGACGGAGTTTCACTAAACTTGGACGAAAGCTTCATTTCTATAGCCCCTACAATTGGTTAGGGTTTGGTGTGTGTGGGTGTGTTCGTCCGTGGCCTAGTGTTTGTGCTATCTGTACGTATGTCCCTTACAGATATGCATTTTCATGAAAATACAGGCCTTGCCTGCAAGATATCTTTAGAACTACTGGACGGAATTTCACTAAAATTGGACGAAAGCTTCATTCTTATAGCCCCCACAATTGGGTAGGTTTTGGTGTGTGTGCGTTTCTTCGTCCGTGTCCTAGTGTCTGTGCTATCTGTACGTATGCACATTACAGACATGCATTTTCATGAAAATACGGGCTTTGCTTGCAAGATGTCTTGAGAACTACTGGACGGAGTTTCACTAAAATTGGACGAAAGCTTCATTTTGATAGCCCCACAATTGGTTAGGATTTGGTGTGTGTGGGTGTGTTCGTCCGTGTCCTAGTGTTTGTGCTATCTGTACGTATGTCCCTTACAGACATCCATTTTCATGAAAATACAGGCCTTGCCTGCAAGATATCTTGAGAACTACTGTACGGAATTTCACTAAACTTTGACGAAAGCTTCATTTTTATAGCCCCCACAATTGATTAGGTTTTGGTGTATGCGCGTTTGTTCGTCCGTGTCCTAGAGGCTGTGCTATCTGTACGTATGTCCGTTACAGACATACATTTTCATGAAAATACAGGCCTTGTCTGCAAGATATCTTTAGAACTACTGGACGGAATTTCACTAAACTTGGACGAAAGCTTCATTTTTATAGCCCCCACAATTGGTTAGGTTTTGGTGTGTGTGCGTTTGTTCGTCCGTGTCCTAGAGGCTGTGCTATCTGTACGTATGTCCCTTACAGACATGCATTTTCATGAAAATACAGGCCTTGCCTGCAAGATATCTTTAGAACTACTGGACGGAATTTCACCAAACTTGGACGAAAGCTTCATTTTTATAGCCCCCACAATTGGTTAGGTTTTGGTGTGTGTGCGTTTGTTCGTCCGTGTCCTAGAGGCTGTGCTATCTGTACGTATGTCCGTTACAGACATACATTTTCATGAAAATACAGGCCTTGCCTGCAAGATATCTTTAGAACTACTGGACGGAATTTCACTAAACTTGGACGAAAGCTTCATTTTATAGCCCCCACAATTGGTTAGGTTTTGGTGTGTGTGCGTTTGTTCGTCCGTGTCCTAGAGGCTGTGCTATCTGTACGTGTGTCCCTTACAGACATGCATTTTCATGAAAATACAGGCCTTGCCTGCAAGATATCTTGAGAACTACTGGACGGAATTTCACTAAACTTGGACGAAAGCTTCATGTTTATAGCCCCCACAATTGGTTAGGTTTTGGTGTGTGTTCGTTTGTTCGTCCGTGTCCTAGATGCTGTGCTCTTTGTACGTATGTTCCTTACAGACATGCATTTTCATGAAAATACAGGCCTTGCCTGAAAGATATCTTTAGAACTACTGGAAGGAATTTCACCAAACTTGGACGAAAGCTTCATTTTTATAGCCCCCACAATTGGTTAGGTTTTAGTGTGTGTGCGTTTGTTCGTCCGTGTCCTAGAGGCTGTGCTATCTGTACGTATGACCGTTACAGACATACATTTTCATGAAAATACAGGCCTTGGCTGCAAGATATGTTTAGAACTACTGGACTGCATTTCACCAAACTTGGAGGAAAGCTTCATTTTTATAGCCCCCACAATTGGTTAGGTTTTGGTGTGTGTGCATTTCTTCGTCCGTGTCCTAGTGTGTGTGCTATCTGTACGTGTGCCCATTACAGACATGCATTTTCATGAAAATACAGGCTTTGCTTGCAAGATAGCTTGAGAACTACTGGACGGAGTAACACTAAAATTTTACGAAAGCTTCATTTTCATAGCCCGCACAATGGTTTAGGATTTAGTGTGTGTGGTTGTGTTCGTCCGTGTCCTAGTGTTTGTGCTATCTGTACGTGTGTCCCTTACAGACATCCATTTTCATGAAAATACAGGCCTTGCCTGCAAGATATCTTTAGAACTACTGGACGGAATTTCACTAAACTTGGACGAAAGCTTCATTTTTATAGCCCCCACAATTGGTTAGGTTTTGATGTGTGTTCGTTTGTTCGTCCGTGTCCTAGATGCTGTGCTATCTGTACGTGTGTCCCTTACAGACATGCATTTTCATGAAAATACAGGCCTTGGCTGCAAGATATCTTTACAACTACTGGACGGAATTTCACTAAACTTGGGCGAAAGCTTCATTTTTATAGCCCCCACAGTTGGTTAGGTTTTGGTGTTTGTGCGTTTGTTCGTCCGTGTCCTAGAGACTGTGCTATCTGTACTTGTGTCCCTTACAGGCATGCATTTTCATGAAAATACAGGCCTTGCCTGCAAGATATCTTTAGAACTACTCGACGGAATATCACCAAACTTGGACGAAAGCTTCAGTTTTATAGCCCCCACAATTGGTTAGGTTTCAGTGTGTGTGCGTTTCTTCTTCCGTGTCCTAGAGGCTGTGCTATCTGTACGTATATCCCTTACAGACATGCATTTTCATGAAAATACAGGCCTTGCCTGCAAGATATCTTTAGAGCCACTGGACGGGATTTCACCCCAAACTTGGACGAAAGCTTCATTTTTATTGCCACCACAATTTGTTAGGTTTTGGTGTGGGTGCGTTTCTTCTTCCGTGTCCTAGAGGCTGTGCTATCTGTACGTATATCCCTTAGGGATCGTTTCCATTAATCGTTTTTTCTTCAGTCGCGATTTTTCTTCAATTTTCTCGATTGAAAAACGATCAATCGCGAATCAGTCGCGAGGATATCGAGAAAAAAATGAGAAAAAACGATTGAACCTTTTCTGGAAAAAAACATTCTCTCGCGATATCGTTTTTGAATCGTTTACCCATGCGCGATCGGTTCTTGATCGCGAATCTTCAATCGCGAGAGAATCGTTTTTTTTCAAGGCGCGAGAGAATCGTGAGGCGGAGTGATATTTGACACATAGGCCGTGTTGCCGTCGTACGCCGCTCTATCCGCGAACTGGGAACTACATGTAATGTTGATTGCGGATTTGTCGATGGAAAAACCTATATTACTATACTATACTGTATAAATGCGTAAGATAACCGAATAATATATATGATTCACGATCTATAGTCTCCTACAAGCCGAAGTAGGGCGTATGCTGGAAATATCTTTTCATATTCCTGTACCATGCTTCCTGTGACGTTCGCGCTCAGATTTACTCTGGCGAAGCGTAAATGACAAAATTACATGTTTATTCAATAATCGTGTGAGTCGACAATGTATTAATGATACAGGATGATAGTCACAATATCCTGTTTTGTAAATACCGGGTACAGGTCATAAGTGGATTTGAGTTCGTTGATTGCATTATCAGAATGATTACGGCACAGGCTTGATAGAGGTGTGAATGGGCGCATGGCGATAACCCAGAACAGCTTAGCCCTCCAGCCGAGAATTTCTAGGTTAATTAAGGTGAAAAATAGTGTAATTAAATATGTATATTTTGTTATAGTAAAACATACATTAGGAAAGGGTATCCATTCATGTTTTGGTACAGTTTTTAAATTATTGAGATGTGAATAAGTTCAAAAAATCACCATCAAGTTAATTTTATTTATTATAAGAATATTCGCGGCAGTGATTTCATATTTATATCAAATACATATCTTTTTGATTGAATCGCATATAACGGTTGGATTCGCATATGTACAATACTTTTTATTTTAATTTTATATTTTGATAAATGAACTATGAATGATTCCAAAGGGAAGCTCAAGCCAAAAACCAACTGAATATTATATAATTTCATCTCTTACTGGATTAACCAGTTGTGAATTTTTTTACAAATAGCCCGCGCTATATATTAATAATTAAATGCTTGCGAAGACTCAAAAGCCCCGTATGACAATGTTATATTCAATACAGCGCCATCTATCTACACAAGGAAAATGGTGATCGTAGGACAAAAAACCACGCGTACAGCGAAAATCTGATGAATCAACTCAAAATTTCAGCCCGCACAGATGCCAAAAACGTTCACGAAAATACTACACAAGAAATCTGGAATAAAACCAGCTTTAAAACACAGAAATACCCAAAATAATAGACGAAATTGCAAGTGCAAATGACCCAATCTGACCATATCCGGGCCTGTGTCCCGTACAAAATATATGTAAATATGAAGTTATAATTATATGCATAACCATTATTCCTATGTATATATATAGATTTTTTTTTTTTCAATTTCTTTCAATATCCCCATCGTATCTATATAACCGCCAACTGTACAGAAACACGCTATAGTTTTACACTAGGCAAATAATGGAAAAGGAAGAAGAAAAAATGATCGAACTTTATATAGTCTGACTGAAGTGTTAGAAACTCGAACGTGTATGCGGGTCAGTCAGGCTGAACCAATGGCGTACTACTTTCGGCTATAATCCTCAATTGTTATTTTTCAATCGTTTATATTTTCTCGATTAAAAAGCGATTGAATCGCGATATCGATTTTTATTCGCGAGAATTTTCTCGATTGAAAAACGATTGCCAACAGAAAAAAAACCCATTCGAACAGCGATCGCGAATGAATCGTTTATTTTGAAGAAAAAAAACCATTCCCTCGCGCCTTGGAAAATCGCGACTTCGAGAAAATTTGAGGAAATAAACGATTCATTCGCGAACGATAATTGGAAACGGTGCCTTACAGACATGCATTTTCATGAAAATACGGGCTTTGCTTGCAAGATATCTTGAGAACTACTGGACGGAGTTTCACCAAACTTGGACGAAAGCTTCATTTTTATAGCCCCCACAATTGGTTAGGTTTTGGCGTGTGTGCGTTTCTTCGTCCGTGTCCTAGAGGCTGTGCTATCTGTACGTATGTCCCTTACAGATATGCATTTTCATGAAAATACAGGCCTTGGCTGCAAGATATCTTTAGAACTACTGGACGGAATTTCACCAAACTTGGAGGAAAGCTTCATTTTTATAGCCCCCACAATTGGTTAGATTTTGGTGTGTGTGCGTTTCTTCGTCCGTGTCCTAGTGTCTGTGCTATCTGTACGTGTGCCCATTACAGACATGCATTTTCATGAAAATACAGGCTTTGCTTGCAAGATAGCTTGAGAACTACTGGACGGAGTTTCACTAAACATGGACGAAAGCTTCATTTCTATAGCCCCTACAATTGGTTAGGGTTTGGTGTGTGTGGGTGTGTTCGTCCGTGGCCTAGTTTTTGTGCTATCTGTACGTATGTCCCTTACAGATATGCATTTTCATGAAAATACAGGCCTTGCCTGCAAGATATCTTTAGAACTACTGGACGCAATTTCACTAAAATTGGACGAAAGCTTCATTCTTATAGCCCCCACAATTGGTTAGGTTTTGGTGTGTGTGCGTTTCTTCGTCCGTGTCCTAGTGTTTGTGCTATCTGCACGTATGTCCCTTACAGACATCCATTTTCATGAAAATACAGGCCTTATCTGCAAGATATCTTGAGAACTACTAGACGGAATTTCACTAAACTTGGACGAAAGCTTCATTTTTATAGCCCCCACAATTGGTTAGGTTTTGGTGTGTGTTCGTTTGTTCGACAGTGTCCTAGATGCTGTGCTATCTGTACGCATGTCCCTTACAGACATGCATTTCCATGAAAATACAGGCCTTGCCTGCAAGATATCTTTAGAACTACTGGACGGAATTTCACCAAACTTGGACGAAAGCTTCATTTTTATAGCCCCCACAATTGGTTAGGTTTTGGTGTGTGTGCGTTTTTTCGTCCGTGTCCTAGCGGCTGTGCTATCTGTACGTATGTCCCTTACAGACATGCATTTTCATGAAAATACAGGCCTTGCCTGCAAGATATCTTGAGAACTACTGGACGGAATTTCACTAAACTTGGACGAAAGCTTCATGTTTATAGCCCCCACAATTGGTTAGGTTTTGGTGTGTGTTCGTTTGTTCGTCCGTGTCCTAGATGCTGTGCTATCTGTACGTATGTCCCTTACAGACATGCATTTTCATGAAAATACAGGCCTTGCCTGAAAGATATCTTTAGAACTACTGGAAGGAATTTCACCAAACTTGGACGAAAGCTTCATTTTTATAGCCCCCACAATTGGTTAGGTTTTAGTGTGTGTGCGTTTGTTCGTCCGTGTCCTAGAGGCTGTGCTATCTGTACGTATGACCGTTACAGACATACATTTTCATGAAAATACAGGCCTTGGCTGCAAGATATGTTTAGAACTACTGGACGGAATTTCACCAAACTTGGAGGAAAGCTTCATTTTTATAGCCCCCACAATTGGTTAGGTTTTGGTGTGTGTGCGTTTCTTCGTCCATGTCCTAGTGTCTGTGCTATCTGTACGTGTGCCCATTACAGACATGCATTTTCATGAAAATACAGGCTTTGCTTGCAAGATAGCTTGATAACTACTGGACGGAGTTTCACTAAACTTGGACGAAAGCTTCATTTCTATAGCCCCTACAATTAGTTAGGGTTTGGTGTGTGTGGGTGTGTTCGTCCGTGGCCTAGTGGTTGTGCTATCTGTACGTATGTCCCTTACAGATATGCATTTTCATGAAAATACAGGCGTTGCCTGCAAGATATCTTTAGAACTACTGGACGGAATTTCACTAAAATTGGACGAAAGCTTCATTCTTATAGCCCCCACAATTGGTTAGGTTTTGGTGTGTGTGCGTTTCTTTGTCCGTGTCCTTGTGTCTGTGCTATCTGTACGTATGCACATTACAGACGTGCATTTTCATGAAAATACGGGCTTTGCTTGCAAGATGTCTTGAGAACTACTGGACGGAGTTTCACTAAAATTGGACGAAAGCTTCATTTTGATAGCCTCACAATTGGTTAGGATTTGGTGTGTGTGGGTGTGTTCGTCCGTGTCCTAGTGTTTGTGCTATCTGTACGTATGTCCCTTACAGACATCCATTTTCATGAAAATACAGGCCTTGTCTGCAAGATATCTTGAGAACTACTGGACGGAATTTCACTAAACTTGGACGAAAGCTTCATTTTTATAGCCCCCACAATTGGTTAGGTTTTGGTGTGTGTTCGTTTGTTCGACAGTGTCCTAGATGCTGTGCTATCTGTACGTATGTCCCTTACAGACATGCATTTTCATGAAAATACAGGCCTTGCCTGCAAGATATCTTTAGAACTACAGGACGGAATTTCACCAAACTTGGACGAAAGCTTCATATTTATAGCCCCACAATTGGTTAGGTTTTGGTGTGTGTGCGTTTGTTCGTACGTGTCCTACAGGCTGTGCTATCTGTACGTATGTCCCTTACAGACATGCATTTTCATCAAAATACAGGCCTTGCCAGCAAGATATCTTGAGAACTGCTGGACGGAATTTCACTAAACTTGGACGAAAGCTTCATATTTATAGCCCCCACAATTGGTTTGGTTTTGGTGTGTGTTCGTTTGTTCGTCCGTGTCCTAGAGGCTGTGCTATCTGTACGTATGACCGTTACAGACATACATTTTCATGAAAATACAGGCCTTGGCTGCAAGATATCCTTAGAACTACTGGACGGAATTTCACCAAATTTGGACGAAAGCTTCATTTTTATAGCCCCCACAATTGGTTAGGATTTAGTGGTTGCGCGTTTCTTCGTCCGTGTCCTAGAGGCTGTGCTATCTGTACGTCTATCCCTTACAGACATGCATTTTCATGAAAATACAGGCCTTGCTTGCAAGATATCTTGAGAACTACTGGACGGAATTTCACCAAACTTGGACGAAAGCTTCATTTCTATAACCCCCACAATTGGTTAGGGTTTGGTGTGCGTGGGTATGTTCGTCCGTGTCCTAGTGTTTGTGCTATCTGTACGTATGTCCCTTACAGATATGCATTTTCATGAAAATACAGGCCTTGGCTGCCAGATATCTTTAGAACTACTGGACGGAATTTCACCAAACTTGGGCGAAAGCTTCATTTTTATAGCCCCCACAATTGGTTAGGTTTTGGTGTGTGTGCGTTTCTTCTTCCGTGTCCTAGAGGCTGTGCTATCTGTACGTGTGTCCCTTATATGCATGCATTTTCATGAAAATACAGACCTTGTCTGCAAGATATCTTTAGAACTACTGGAGGAATTTCACCAAACTTGGACGAGAGCTTCATTTTTATAGCCCCCACAATTGGTTTGGTTTTGGTGTGTTTGCGTTTGTTCGTCCGTGTCCTAGAGGCTGTGCTATCTGTACGTATGTCCGTTACAGACATACATTTTCATGAAAATACAGGCCTTGCCTGCAAGATATCTTTAGAACTACTGGACGGAATTTCACTAAACTTGGACGAAAGCTTCATTTTTATAGCCCCCACAATTGGTTAGGGTTTGGTGTGTGTGGGTGTGTTCGTCCGTGTCCTAGTGTTTGTGCTATCTGTACGCATGCCCGTTACTGACATGCATTTTCATGAAAATGCAGGCTTTGCTTGCAAGATATCTTGAGAACTACTGGACGGAGTTTCACTAAACTTGGACGAAAGCTTCATTTCTATAGCCCCACAATTGGTTAGGATTTGGTGTGTGTGGGTGTGTTCGTCCGTGTCCTAGTGTTTGTGCTATCTGTACGTATGTCCCTTACAGATATGCATTTTCATGAAAATACAGGCCTTGTCTGCAAGATATCTTTAGAACTACTGGACGGAATTTCACCAAATTTGGACAAAAGCGTCATTTTTATAGCCGCCACAATTGGTTTGGTTTTTGGTGTGTGTGCGTTTGTTCGTCCGTGTCTTAGAGGCTGTGCTATCTGTACGTATGTCCGTTACAGACATACATTTTCATGAAAATACAGGCTTTGCTTGCAAGATATCTTGAGACCTACTGGATGGAATTTCACTAAACTTGGACGAAAGCTTCATTTGATAGCCCCCACAATTGGTTAGGGTTTGGTGTGTGTGGGTGTGTTCGTCCGTGTCCTAGTGTTTGTGCTATCTGTACGTATGCCCCTTACAGATATGCATTTTCATGAAAATACAGGCCTTATCTGCAAGATATCTTGAGAACTACTGGACGGAATTTCACTAAACTTGGACGAAAGCTTCATTTTATAGCCCCACAATTGGTTAGGGTGTGGTGTGTGTGGGTGTGTTCGTCCTTGTCCTAGTGCTTGTGCTATCAGTACGTATGTCCCTTACATACATGTACATCCACTTTCATGAAAATACAGGCCTTGTCTGCAAGATATCTTGAGAACTACTGGACGGAATTACACTAAACTTGGACGAAAGCTTCATTTTGATAGCCCCACAATTGGTTAGGGCTTGGTGTGGGTGGGTGTGTTCGTCCGTGTCATAGTGCTTGTGCTATCTGTACGTATGCCCGTTACGGACATGCATTTTCATGAAAATACAGGCTTTGCTTGCAAGATATCTTGAGAACTACTTGACGGAGTTTCACTAAACTTGGACGAAAGCTTCATTTCTATAGCCCCCACAATTGGTTAGGGATTGGTGTGTGTGGGTGTGTTCGTCCGTGTCATAGTGCTTGTGCTATCTGTACGTATGCCCGTTACGGACATGCATTTTCATGAAAATACAGGCGTTGCCTGCAAGATATCTTTAGAACTACTGGACGGAATTTCACTAAAATTGGACGAAAGCTTCATTCTTATAGCTCCCACAATTGGTTAGGTTTTGGTGTGTGTGCGTTTCTTCGTCCGTGTCCTTGTGTCTGTGCTATCTGTACGTATGCACATTACAGACGTGCATTTTCATGAAAATACGGGCTTTGCTTGCAAGATGTCTTGAGAACTACTGGACGGAGTTTCACTAAAATTGGACGAAAGCTTCATTTTGATAGCCTCACAATTGGTTAGGATTTGGTGTGTGTGGGTGTGTTCGTCCGTGTCCTAGTGTTTGTGCTATCTGTACGTATGTCCCTTACAGACATCCATTTTCATGAAAATACAGGCCTTGTCTGCAAGATATCTTGAGAACTACTGGACGGAATTTCACTAAACTTGGACGAAAGCTTCATTTTTATAGCCCCCACAATTGGTTAGGTTTTGGTGTGTGTTCGTTTGTTCGTCCGTGTCCTAGATGCTGTGCTATCTGTACGTATGTCCCTTACAGACATCCATTTTCATGAAAATACAGGCCTTGCCTGCAAGATATCTTTAGAACTACTGGACGGAATTTCACCAAACTTGGACGAAAGCTTCATATTTATAGCCCCCACAATTGGTTAGGTTTTGGTGTGTGTGCGTTTGTTCGTCCGTGTCCTACAGGCTGTGCTATCTGTACGTATGTCCCTTACAGACATGCATTTTCATCAAAATACAGGCCTTGCCAGCAAGATATCTTGAGAACTGCTGGACGGAATTTCACTAAACTTGGACGAAAGCTTCATGTTTATAGCCCCCACAATTCGTTAGGTTTTGGTGTGTGTTCGTTTGTTCGTCCGTGTCCTAGAGGCTGTGCTATCTGTACGTATGACCGTTACAGACATACATTTTCATGAAAATACAGGCCTTGGCTGCAAGATATCCTTAGAACTACTGGACGGAATTTCACCAAATTTGGACGAAAGCTTCATTTTTATAGCCCCCACAATTGGTTAGGATTTAGTGGTTGCGCGTTCCTTCGTCCGTGTCCTAGAGGCTGTGCTATCTGTACGTCTATCCCTTACAGACATGCATTTTCATGAAAATACAGGCCTTGCTTGCAAGATATCTTGAGAACTACTGGACGGAATTTCACCAAACTTGGACGAAAGCTTCATTTCTATAACCCCCACAATTGGTTAGGGTTTGGTGTGCGTGGGTATGTTCGTCCGTGTCCTAGTGTTTGTGCTATCTGTACGTATGTCCCTTACAGATATGCATTTTCATGAAAATACAGGCCTTGGCTGCCAGATATCTTTAGAACTACTGGACGGAATTTCACCAAACTTGGACGAAAGCTTCATTTTTATAGCCCCCACAATTGGTTAGGTTTTGGTGTGTGTGCGTTTCTTCTTCCGTGTCCTAGAGGCTGTGCTATCTGTACGTGTGTCCCTTATATGCATGCATTTTCATGAAAATACAGACCTTGTCTGCAAGATATCTTTAGAACTACTGGAGGAATTTCACCAAACTTGGACGAGAGCTTCATTTTTATAGCCCCCACAATTGGTTTGGTTTTGGTGTGTTTGCGTTTGTTCGTCCGTGTCCTAGAGGCTGTGCTATCTGTACGTATGTCCGTTACAGACATACATTTTCATGAAAATACAGGCCTTGCCTGCAAGATATCTTTAGAACTACTGGACGGAATTTCACTAAACTTGGACGAAAGCTTCATTTTTATAGCCCCCACAATTGGTTAGGGTTTGGTGTGTGTGGGTGTGTTCGTCCGTGTCCTAGTGTTTGTGCTATCTGTACGCATGCCCGTTACTGACATGCATTTTCATGAAAATGCAGGCTTTGCTTGCAAGATATCTTGAGAACTACTGGACGGAGTTTCACTAAACTTGGACGAAAGCTTCATTTCTATAGCCCCACAATTGGTTAGGATTTGGTGTGTGTGGGTGTGTTCGTCCGTGTCCTAGTGTTTGTGCTATCTGTACGTATGTCCCTTACAGATATGCATTTTCATGAAAATACAGGCCTTGTCTGCAAGATATCTTTAGAACTACTGGACGGAATTTCACCAAATTTGGACAAAAGCGTCATTTTTATAGCCGCCACAATTGGTTTGGTTTTTGGTGTGTGTGCGTTTGTTCGTCCGTGTCTTAGAGGCTGTGCTATCTGTACGTATGTCCGTTACAGACATACATTTTCATGAAAATACAGGCTTTGCTTGCAAGATATCTTGAGACCTACTGGATGGAATTTCACTAAACTTGGACGAAAGCTTCATTTGATAGCCCCCACAATTGGTTAGGGTTTGGTGTGTGTGGGTGTGTTCGTCCGTGTCCTAGTGTTTGTGCTATCTGTACGTATGCCCCTTACAGATATGCATTTTCATGAAAATACAGGCCTTATCTGCAAGATATCTTGAGAACTACTGGACGGAATTTCACTAAACTTGGACGAAAGCTTCATTTTATAGCCCCACAATTGGTTAGGGTGTGGTGTGTGTGGGTGTGTTCGTCCTTGTCCTAGTGCTTGTGCTATCAGTACGTATGTCCCTTACATACATGTACATCCACTTTCATGAAAATACAGGCCTTGTCTGCAAGATATCTTGAGAACTACTGGACGGAATTACACTAAACTTGGACGAAAGCTTCATTTTGATAGCCCCACAATTGGTTAGGGCTTGGTGTGGGTGGGTGTGTTCGTCCGTGTCATAGTGCTTGTGCTATCTGTACGTATGCCCGTTACGGACATGCATTTTCATGAAAATACAGGCTTTGCTTGCAAGATATCTTGAGAACTACTTGACGGAGTTTCACTAAACTTGGACGAAAGCTTCATTTCTATAGCCCCCACAATTGGTTAGGGATTGGTGTGTGTGGGTGTGTTCGTCCGTGTCCTAGTGCTTGTGCTATCTGTACGTGTGTCCCTTACAGACATCCACTTTCATGATAATGCAGGCCTTGCCTGCAAGATATCTTAAGAACTACTGGACGGAATTTCACTAAACTTGGACGAAAGCTTCATTTTGATATCTCCCACAATTGGTTAGGTTTTGGTGTGTGTGCATTTGTTCGTCCGTGTCCTAGAGGCTGTGCTATCTGTACGTGTGTCCCTTATATGCATGCATTTTTTTTATGAAAATACAGGACTTGCCTGCAAGATATCTTTAGAACTATTGGAGGAATTTCACCAAACTTGGACGAAAGCTTCATTTTCATAGCCCCCACAATTGGTTAGGGTTTGGTGTGTGTGGGTGTGTTCGTCCGTGTCCTAGTGCTTGTGCTATCTGTACGTGTGTCCCTTACAGACATCCACTTTCATGATAATGCAGGCCTTGCCTGCAAGATATCTTAAGAACTACTGGACGGAATTTCACTAAACTTGGACGAAAGCTTCATTTTGATATCTCCCACAATTGGTTAGGTTTTGGTGTGTGTGCATTTGTTCGTCCGTGTCCTAGAGGCTGTGCTATCTGTACGTGTGTCCCTTATATGCATGCATTTTTTTATGAAAATACAGGACTTGCCTGCAAGATATCTTTAGAACTATTGGAGGAATTTCACCAAACTTGGACGAAAGCTTCATTTTTATAGCCCCCACAATTGGTTTGGTTTTGGTGTGTGTGCGTTTGTTCGTCCGTGTCCTAGAGGCTGTGCTATCTGTACGTATGTCCGTTACAGACATACATTTTCATGAAAATATAGGCCTTGCCTGCAAGATATCTTTAGAACTACCGGACGGAATTTCACTAAACTTGGACGAAAGCTTCATTTTTATAGCCCCCACAATTGGTTAGGGTTTGGTGTGTGTGGGTGTGTTCGTCCGTGTCCTAGTGTCTGTGCTATCTGGACGTGTGCCCGTTACAGACATGCATTTTCATGAAAATACAGGCTTTGCTTGCAAGATATCTTGAGAACTACTGGACGGAGTTTCACTAAACTTGGACGAAAGCTTCATTTTTATAGCCCCCACAATTGGTTAGGGTTTGGTGTGTGTGGGTGTGTTCGTCCGTGTCCTAGTGTTTGTGCTATCTGTACGTGTGTCCCTTACAGATATGCATTTTCATGAAAATACAGGCCTTGCCTGCACGATATCTTTAGAACTACTGGACGGAATTTCACCAAATTTGGACGAAAGCTTCATTTTTATAGCCGCCAGAATTGGTTTGGTTTTTGGTGTGTGTGCGTTTGTTCGTCCGTGTCTTAGAGGCTGTGCTATCTGTACGTATGTCCCTTACAGACATGCATTTTCATCAAAATACAGGCCTTGCCAGCAAGATATCTTGAGAACTGCTGGACGGAATTTCACTAAACTTGGACGAAAGCTTCATGTTTATAGCCCCCACAATTCGTTAGGTTTTGGTGTGTGTTCGTTTGTTCGTCCGTGTCCTAGAGGCTGTGCTATCTGTACGTATGACCGTTACAGACATACATTTTCATGAAAATACAGGCCTTGGCTGCAAGATATCCTTAGAACTACTGGACGGAATTTCACCAAACTTGGACGAAAGCTTCATTTTTATAGCCCCCACAATTGGTTAGGTTTTAGTGGTTGTGCGTTTCTTCGTCCGTGTCCTAGAGGCTGTGCTATCTGTACGTATATCCCTTACAGACATGCATTTTCATGAAAATACAGGCCTTGCTTGCAAGATATCTTGAGAACTACTGGACGGAATTTCACCAAACTTGGACGAAAGCTTCATTTCTATAGCCCCCACAATTGGTTAGGGTTTGGTGTGTGTGGGTGTGTTCGTCCGTGTCCTAGTGTTTGTGCTATCTGTACGTATGTCCCTTACAGATATGCATTTTCATGAAAATACAGGCCTTGTCTGCAAGATATCTTTAGAACTACTGGACGAAATTTCACCAAACTTGGACGAAAGCTTCATTTTAATAGCCCCCACAATTGGTTAGGTTTTGGTGTGTGTGCGTTTGTTCGTCCGTGTCCTAGATGCTGTGCTATCTGTACGTATGTCCCTTACAGACATGCATTTTCATGAAAATACAGGCTTTGTCTCCAAGATATCTTCAGAACTACTAGATGGAATTTCACTAAACTTGGTCGAAAGCTTCATTTTTATAGCCCCCACAATTGGTTGGGTTTTGGTGTGTGTGCGTTTGTTCGTCCGTGTCCTAGAGGCTGTGCTATCTGTACGTATGTCCGTTACAGACATACATTTTCATGAAAATACAGGCCTTGGCTGCAAGATATCTTTAGAACTACTGGACGGAATTTCACTAAACTTGCACGAAAGCTTCATTTTTATAGCCCCCACAATTGGTTAGGGTTTGGTGTGTGTGGGTGTGTTCGTCCGTGTCCTAGTGTTTGTGCTATCTGTACGCATGCCCGTTACTGACATGCATTTTCATGAAAATGCAGGCTTTGCTTGCAAGATATCTTGAGAACTACTGGACGGAGTTTCACTAAACTTGGACGAAAGCTTCATTTCTATAGCCCCACAATTGGTTAGGATTTGGTGTGTGTGGGTGTGTTCGTCCGTGTCCTAGTGTTTGTGCTATCTGTACGTATGTCCCTTACAGATATGCATTTTCATGAAAATACAGGCCTTGTCTGCAAGATATCTTTAGAACTACTGGACGGAATTTCACCAAATTTGGACAAAAGCGTCATTTTTATAGCCGCCACAATTGGTTTGGTTTTTGGTGTGTGTGCGTTTGTTCGTCCGTGTCTTAGAGGCTGTGCTATCTGTACGTATGTCCGTTACAGACATGCATTTTCATGAAAATACAGGCTTTGCTTGCAAGATATCTTGAGAACTACTCGACGGAGTTTCACTTAACTTGGACGAAAGCTTCATTTCTATAGCCCCCACAATTGGTTAGGGATTGGTGTGTGTGGGTGTGTTCGTCCGTGTCCTAGTGTTTGTGCTATCTGTACGTATGCCCCTTACAGATATGCATTTTCATGAAAATACAGGCCTTATCTGCAAGATATCTTGAGAACTACTGGACGGAATTTCACTAAACTTGGACGAAAGCTTCATTTTATAGCCCCACAATTGGTTAGGGTGTGGTGTGTGTGGGTGTGTTCGTCCTTGTCCTAGTGCTTGTGCTATCAGTACGTATGTCCCTTACATACATGTACATCCACTTTCATGAAAATACAGGCCTTGTCTGCAAGATATCTTGAGAACTACTGGACGGAATTACACTAAACTTGGACGAAAGCTTCATTTTGATAGCCCCACAATTGGTTAGGGCTTGGTGTGGGTGGGTGTGTTCGTCCGTGTCATAGTGCTTGTGCTATCTGTACGTATGCCCGTTACGGACATGCATTTTCATGAAAATACAGGCTTTGCTTGCAAGATATCTTGAGAACTACTTGACGGAGTTTCACTAAACTTGGACGAAAGCTTCATTTCTATAGCCCCCACAATTGGTTAGGGATTGGTGTGTGTGGGTGTGTTCGTCCGTGTCCTAGTGCTTGTGCTATCTGTACGTGTGTCCCTTACAGACATCCACTTTCATGATAATGCAGGCCTTGCCTGCAAGATATCTTAAGAACTACTGGACGGAATTTCACTAAACTTGGACGAAAGCTTCATTTTGATATCTCCCACAATTGGTTAGGTTTTGGTGTGTGTGCATTTGTTCGTCCGTGTCCTAGAGGCTGTGCTATCTGTACGTGTGTCCCTTATATGCATGCATTTTTTTATGAAAATACAGGACTTGCCTGCAAGATATCTTTAGAACTATTGGAGGAATTTCACCAAACTTGGACGAAAGCTTCATTTTCATAGCCCCCACAATTGGTTAGGGTTTGGTGTGTGTGGGTGTGTTCGTCCGTGTCCTAGTGCTTGTGCTATCTGTACGTGTGTCCCTTACAGACATCCACTTTCATGATAATGCAGGCCTTGCCTGCAAGATATCTTAAGAACTACTGGACGGAATTTCACTAAACTTGGACGAAAGCTTCATTTTGATATCTCCCACAATTGGTTAGGTTTTGGTGTGTGTGCATTTGTTCGTCCGTGTCCTAGAGGCTGTGCTATCTGTACGTGTGTCCCTTATATGCATGCATTTTTTTTATGAAAATACAGGACTTGCCTGCAAGATATCTTTAGAACTATTGGAGGAATTTCACCAAACTTGGACGAAAGCTTCATTTTCATAGCCCCCACAATTGGTTAGGGTTTGGTGTGTGTGGGTGTGTTCGTCCGTGTCCTAGTGCTTGTGCTATCTGTACGTGTGTCCCTTACAGACATCCACTTTCATGATAATGCAGGCCTTGCCTGCAAGATATCTTAAGAACTACTGGACGGAATTTCACTAAACTTGGACGAAAGCTTCATTTTGATATCTCCCACAATTGGTTAGGTTTTGGTGTGTGTGCATTTGTTCGTCCGTGTCCTAGAGGCTGTGCTATCTGTACGTGTGTCCCTTATATGCATGCATTTTTTTATGAAAATACAGGCCTTGCCTGCAAGATATCTTTAGAACTATTGGAGGAATTTCACCAAACTTGGACGAAAGCTTCATTTTTATAGCCCCCACAATTGGTTTGGTTTTGGTGTGTGTGCGTTTGTTCGTCCGTGTCCTAGAGGCTGTGCTATCTGTACGTATGTCCGTTACAGACATACATTTTCATGAAAATACAGGCCTTGGCTGCAAGATATCTTTAGAACTACTGGACGGAATTTCACTAAACTTGGACGAAAGCTTCATTTTTATAGCCCCCACAATTGGTTAGGGTTTGGTGTGTGTGGGTGTGTTCGTCCGTGTCCTAGTGTCTGTGCTATCTGTACGTGTGCCCGTTACAGACATGCATTTTCATGAAAATACAGGCTTTGCTTGCAAGATATCTTGAGAACTACTGGACGGAGTTTCACTAAACTTGGACGAAAGCTTCATTTTTATAGCCCCCACAATTGGTTAGGGTTTGGTGTGTGTGGGTGTGTTCGTCCGTGTCCTAGTGTTTGTGCTATCTGTACGTGTGTCCCTTACAGATATGCATTTTCATGAAAATACAGGCCTTGCCTGCACGATATCTTTAGAACTACTGGACGGAATTTCACCAAATTTGGACGAAAGCTTCATTTTTATAGCCGCCAGAATTGGTTTGGTTTTTGGTGTGTGTGCGTTTGTTCGTCCGTGTCTTAGAGGCTGTGCTATCTGTACGTATGTCCCTTACAGACATGCATTTTCATCAAAATACAGGCCTTGCCAGCAAGATATCTTGAGAACTGCTGGACGGAATTTCACTAAACTTGGACGAAAGCTTCATGTTTATAGCCCCCACAATTCGTTAGGTTTTGGTGTGTGTTCGTTTGTTCGTCCGTGTCCTAGAGGCTGTGCTATCTGTACGTATGACCGTTACAGACATACATTTTCATGAAAATACAGGCCTTGGCTGCAAGATATCCTTAGAACTACTGGACGGAATTTCACCAAATTTGGACGAAAGCTTCATTTTTATAGCCCCCACAATTGGTTAGGATTTAGTGGTTGCGCGTTTCTTCGTCCGTGTCCTAGAGGCTGTGCTATCTGTACGTCTATCCCTTACAGACATGCATTTTCATGAAAATACAGGCCTTGCTTGCAAGATATCTTGAGAACTACTGGACGGAATTTCACCAAACTTGGACGAAAGCTTCATTTCTATAACCCCCACAATTGGTTAGGGTTTGGTGTGCGTGGGTATGTTCGTCCGTGTCCTAGTGTTTGTGCTATCTGTACGTATGTCCCTTACAGATATGCATTTTCATGAAAATACAGGCCTTGGCTGCCAGATATCTTTAGAACTACTGGACGGAATTTCACCAAACTTGGACGAAAGCTTCATTTTTATAGCCCCCACAATTGGTTAGGTTTTGGTGTGTGTGCGTTTCTTCTTCCGTGTCCTAGAGGCTGTGCTATCTGTACGTGTGTCCCTTATATGCATGCATTTTCATGAAAATACAGACCTTGTCTGCAAGATATCTTTAGAACTACTGGAGGAATTTCACCAAACTTGGACGAGAGCTTCATTTTTATAGCCCCCACAATTGGTTTGGTTTTGGTGTGTGTGCGTTTGTTCGTCCGTGTCCTAGAGGCTGTGCTATCTGTACGTATGTCCGTTACAGACATACATTTTCATGAAAATACAGGCCTTGCCTGCAAGATATCTTTAGAACTACTGGACGGAATTTCACTAAACTTGGACGAAAGCTTCATTTTTATAGCCCCCACAATTGGTTAGGGTTTGGTGTGTGTGGGTGTGTTCGTCCGTGTCCTAGTGTTTGTGCTATCTGTACGCATGCCCGTTACTGACATGCATTTTCATGAAAATGCAGGCTTTGCTTGCAAGATATCTTGAGAACTACTGGACGGAGTTTCACTAAACTTGGACGAAAGCTTCATTTCTATAGCCCCACAATTGGTTAGGATTTGGTGTGTGTGGGTGTGTTCGTCCGTGTCCTAGTGTTTGTGCTATCTGTACGTATGTCCCTTACAGATATGCATTTTCATGAAAATACAGGCCTTGTCTGCAAGATATCTTTAGAACTACTGGACGGAATTTCACCAAATTTGGACAAAAGCGTCATTTTTATAGCCGCCACAATTGGTTTGGTTTTTGGTGTGTGTGCGTTTGTTCGTCCGTGTCTTAGAGGCTGTGCTATCTGTACGTATGTCCGTTACAGACATACATTTTCATGAAAATACAGGCTTTGCTTGCAAGATATCTTGAGACCTACTGGATGGAATTTCACTAAACTTGGACGAAAGCTTCATTTGATAGCCCCCACAATTGGTTAGGGTTTGGTGTGTGTGGGTGTGTTCGTCCGTGTCCTAGTGTTTGTGCTATCTGTACGTATGCCCCTTACAGATATGCATTTTCATGAAAATACAGGCCTTATCTGCAAGATATCTTGAGAACTACTGGACGGAATTTCACTAAACTTGGACGAAAGCTTCATTTTATAGCCCCACAATTGGTTAGGGTGTGGTGTGTGTGGGTGTGTTCGTCCTTGTCCTAGTGCTTGTGCTATCAGTACGTATGTCCCTTACATACATGTACATCCACTTTCATGAAAATACAGGCCTTGTCTGCAAGATATCTTGAGAACTACTGGACGGAATTACACTAAACTTGGACGAAAGCTTCATTTTGATAGCCCCACAATTGGTTAGGGCTTGGTGTGGGTGGGTGTGTTCGTCCGTGTCATAGTGCTTGTGCTATCTGTACGTATGCCCGTTACGGACATGCATTTTCATGAAAATACAGGCTTTGCTTGCAAGATATCTTGAGAACTACTTGACGGAGTTTCACTAAACTTGGACGAAAGCTTCATTTCTATAGCCCCCACAATTGGTTAGGGATTGGTGTGTGTGGGTGTGTTCGTCCGTGTCCTAGTGCTTGTGCTATCTGTACGTGTGTCCCTTACAGACATCCACTTTCATGATAATGCAGGCCTTGCCTGCAAGATATCTTAAGAACTACTGGACGGAATTTCACTAAACTTGGACGAAAGCTTCATTTTGATATCTCCCACAATTGGTTAGGTTTTGGTGTGTGTGCATTTGTTCGTCCGTGTCCTAGAGGCTGTGCTATCTGTACGTGTGTCCCTTATATGCATGCATTTTTTTATGAAAATACAGGACTTGCCTGCAAGATATCTTTAGAACTATTGGAGGAATTTCACCAAACTTGGACGAAAGCTTCATTTTCATAGCCCCCACAATTGGTTAGGGTTTGGTGTGTGTGGGTGTGTTCGTCCGTGTCCTAGTGCTTGTGCTATCTGTACGTGTGTCCCTTACAGACATCCACTTTCATGATAATGCAGGCCTTGCCTGCAAGATATCTTAAGAACTACTGGACGGAATTTCACTAAACTTGGACGAAAGCTTCATTTTGATATCTCCCACAATTGGTTAGGTTTTGGTGTGTGTGCATTTGTTCGTCCGTGTCCTAGAGGCTGTGCTATCTGTACGTGTGTCCCTTATATGCATGCATTTTTTTATGAAAATACAGGGCTTGCCTGCAAGATATCTTTAGAACTATTGGAGGAATTTCACCAAACTTGGACGAAAGCTTCATTTTTATAGCCCCCACAATTGGTTTGGTTTTGGTGTGTGTGCGTTTGTTCGTCCGTGTCCTAGAGGCTGTGCTATCTGTACGTATGTCCGTTACAGACATACATTTTCATGAAAATACAGGCCTTGGCTGCAAGATATCTTTAGAACTACTGGACGGAATTTCACTAAACTTGCACGAAAGCTTCATTTTCATAGCCCCCACAATTGGTTAGGGTTTGGTGTGTGTGGGTGTGTTCGTCCGTGTCCTAGTGTTTGTGCTATCTTTACGTATGCCCGTTACTGACATGCATTTTCATGAAAATACAGGCTTTGCTTGCAAGATATCTTGAGAACTACTGGACGGAGTTTCACTAAACTTGGACGAAAGCTTCATTTCTATAGCCCCCACAATTGGTTAGGGTTTGGTGTGTGTGGGTGTGTTCGTCCGTGTCCTAGTGTTTGTGCTATCTGTACGTGTGTCCCTTACAGATATGCATTTTCATGAAAATACAGGCCTTGCCTGCAAGATATCTTTAGAACTACTGGACGGAATTTCACCAAATTTGGACGAAAGCTTCATTTTTATAGCCGCCAGAATTGGTTTGGTTTTTGGTGTGTGTGCGTTTGTTCGTCCGTGTCTTAGAGGCTGTGCTATCTGTACGTATGTCCGTTACAGACATACATTTTCATGAAAATACAGGCCTTGCCTGCAAGATATCTTGAGAACTACTGGACGGAATTTCACTAAACTTGGACAAAAGCTTCATTTTTATAGCCCCCACAATTGGTTAGGGTTTGGTGTGTGTGGGTGTGTTCGTCCGTTTCCTAGTGCTTGTGCTATCTGTACGTATACCCGTTACTGACATGCATTTTCATGAAAATACAGGCTTTGCTTGCAAGATATCTTGAGAACTACTCGACGGAGTTTCACTTAACTTGGACGAAAGCTTCATTTCTATAGCCCCCACAATTGGTTAGGGATTGGTGTGTGTGGGTGTGTTCGTCCGTGTCCTAGTGTTTGTGCTATCTGTACGTATGCCCCTTACAGATATGCATTTTCATGAAAATACAGGCCTTATCTGCAAGATATCTTGAGAACTACTGGACGGAATTTCACTAAACTTGGACGAAAGCTTCATTTTATAGCCCCACAATTGGTTAGGGTGTGGTGTGTGTGGGTGTGTTCGTCCTTGTCCTAGTGCTTGTGCTATCAGTACGTATGTCCCTTACATACATGTACATCCACTTTCATGAAAATACAGGCCTTGTCTGCAAGATATCTTGAGAACTACTGGACGGAATTACACTAAACTTGGACGAAAGCTTCATTTTGATAGCCCCACAATTGGTTAGGGCTTGGTGTGGGTGGGTGTGTTCGTCCGTGTCATAGTGCTTGTGCTATCTGTACGTATGCCCGTTACGGACATGCATTTTCATGAAAATACAGGCTTTGCTTGCAAGATATCTTGAGAACTACTTGACGGAGTTTCACTAAACTTGGACGAAAGCTTCATTTCTATAGCCCCCACAATTGGTTAGGGATTGGTGTGTGTGGGTGTGTTCGTCCGTGTCCTAGTGCTTGTGCTATCTGTACGTGTGTCCCTTACAGACATCCACTTTCATGATAATGCAGGCCTTGGCTCAAAAGATATCTTTAAGAAACTACTGGACGGAATTTCACTAAACTTGGACGAAAAAGCTTCATTTTGATATCCCCCAAAATTGGTTAGGTTTGGTGTGTGTGCGTTTGTTCGTCCGTGTCGTAGAGGCTGTGCTATCTGTACGTGTGTCCCTTACAGACATGCATTTTCTTGAAAATACAGGTCTTGCCTGCAAGATATATTGAGAACTACTAGACGGAATTTCACTAAACTTGGTCGAAGGCTTCATTTTTATAGCCCCCACACTTGTTTAGGTTTTTGTGTGTGCGTTTGTTCGTCCGTGTCGTAGAGGCTGTGCTATCTGTACGTGTGTCCGTTACAGACATAAACTTTCATGAAAATACAGGCCTTGCCTGCAAGATATCTTTAGAACTACTGGACGGAATTTCACTAAACTTGGACGAAAGCTTCATTTTTATAGCCCCCACAATTGGTTAGGTTTTTGTGTGTGTGCGTTTGTTCGTCCGTGTCCTAGAGGCTGTGCTATCTGTACGTATGTCCCTTACAGACATGCATTTTCATGAAAATACAGGCCTTGCCTGCAAGATATCTTTAGAACTACTGGACGGAATTTCACCAAACTTGGATGAAAGCTTCATTTTTATAGCCCCCACAATTGGTTAAGTTTTGGTGTGTGTGCGTTTGGTCGTCCGTGTCCTAGAGGCTGTGCTATCTGTACGTATGTCCGTTACAGACATACATTTTCATGAAAATACAGGCTCTGGGCTGCAAGATATTCCTTAGAACTACTGGACGGAATTTCACTAAACTCGCACGAAAGCTTCATTTTCATAGCCCCACAAATTGGTTAGGGTTTGGTGTGTGTGGGTGTGTTCGTCCGTGTAAGTGTTTGTGCTATCTGTACGTGCGGTCCCCTTACAGATACGCATTTTCATGAAAATACAGGCCTTGCCTGCAAGATAGATCTTTAGAACTACTGGACGGAATTTCACCAAATTTGGACGAAAGCTTCATTTTTATAGCCGCCAGAATTGGTTTGGTTTTTGGTGTGTGTGCGTTTGTTCGTCCGTGTCTTAGAGGCTGTGCTATCTGTACGTATGTCCGTTACAGACATACATTTTCATGAAAATACAGGCCTTGCCTGCAAGATATCTTGAGAACTACTGGACGGAATTTCACTAAACTTGGACAAAAGCTTCATTTTTATAGCCCCCACAATTGGTTAGGGTTTGGTGTGTGTGGGTGTGTTCGTCCGTTTCCTAGTGCTTGTGCTATCTGTACGTATACCCGTTACTGACATGCATTTTCATGAAAATACAGGCTTTGCTTGCAAGATATCTTGAGAACTACTCGACGGAGTTTCACTTAACTTGGACGAAAGCTTCATTTCTATAGCCCCCACAATTGGTTAGGGATTGGTGTGTGTGGGTGTGTTCGTCCGTGTCCTAGTGTTTGTGCTATCTGTACGTGTGTCCCTTACAGATATGCATTTTCATGAAAATCAGGCCTTGCCTGCAAGATATCTTTAGACCTACTGGACGGAATTTCACCAAACTTGGACGAAAGCCTCATTTTTATAGCCCCCACAATTGGTTAGGTTTTGGAGTGTCTGCGTTTCTTCGTCTGTGTCTATGCAATCTGTACGTATGCCCATTACAGACATGCATGTTCATGAAAATACAGGCTTTGCTTGCAAGATATCTTTAGAACTACTGGACGGAGTTTCACTAAAATTGGACGAAAGCTTCATTTTGATAGCCCCCACAATTGGTTAGGGATTGGTGTGTGTGGGTGTGTTCGTCCGTGTCCTAGTGTTTGTACTATCTGTACGTATGTCCCTCAAAGACATCCATTTTCATGAAAATACAGGCCTTGCCTGCAAGATATCTTGAGAACTACTGGGTGGAATTTCACCAAACTTGGACGAAAGCTTCATTTTGATAGCCCCCACAATTGGTTAGGTTTTGGTGTGTGTTCGTTTGTTCGTCCGTGTCCTAGATGCTGTGCTATCTGTACGTATGTCCCTTACAGACATGCATTTTCATGAAAATACAGGCCTTGCCTGCAAGATAACTTTAGAACTACTGGACGGAATTTCACCAAACTTGGACGAAAGCTTCATTTTTATAGCCCCCACCATTGGTTAAGTTTTGATGTGTGTGCGTTTGTTCGTCCGTGTCCTAGAGGCTGTGCTATCTGTACGTCTGTCCGTTACAGACGTACATTTTCATGAAAATACAGACCTTGCCTGCAAGATATCTTTAGAACTACTAGAATTTCACTTAACTTGGACGAAAGCTTCATTTTTATAGCCCCACAATTGGTTTGGGTTTGGTGCGTGTGCGTTTGTTCGTCCGTGTGCTAGAGGCTGTGCTATCTGTACGTATGTCCGTTACAGACATACATTTTCATGAAAATACAGGCCTTGTCTGCACGATATCTTTAGAACTATTGGACGCAATTTCACTAAACTTGGACGAAAGCTTCATTTTTATAGCCCCCACAATTGGTTAGGGTTTGGTATGTGTGGATGTGTTCGTTCGTGTCCTAGTGTCTGTGCTATCTGTACGTGTGTCCTTTACAGACATCCATTTTCATGAATATACAGGCCTTGCCAGCAAGATATCTTTAGAACTACTGCACGGAATTTCACTAAACTTGGACGAAAGCTTCATTTTTATAGCTCCCACAATTGGTCAGGGTTTGGTGTGTGTGGGTGTGTTCGTCAGTGTCCTAGTGTTTGTGCTATCTGTACGTATGTCCCTTACAGACATCCATTTTCATGAAAATACAGGCCTTGCCTGCAAGATATCTTGAGAACTACTGGACGGTATTTTACTAAACTTGGACGAAAGCTTCATTTTTATAGCCCCCACAATTGGTTAGGTTTTGGTGTGTGTTCGTTTGTTCGTCCGTGTCCTAGATGCTGTGCTATCTGTACGTATGTCCCTTACAGACATGCATTTTCATGAAAATACAGGCCTTGTCTGCAAGATATCTTTAGAACTACTGGACGGAATTTCACCAAACTTGGACGAAAGCTTCATTTTTATAGCCCCCACAATTGGTTAGGTTTTGGTGTGTGTGTGTTTCTTCGTCCGTGTCCTAGAGGCTGTGCTATCTGTACGTGTGTCCCTTACAGACATGCATTTTCATCAAAATACAGGCCTTGCCTGCAAGATATCTTTAGAACTACTGGACGGAATTTCACCAAACTTGGACGAAAGCTTCATTTTTATAGCCCCCACAATTGGTTAGGTTTTGGTGTGTGTGTGTTTCTTCGCCCGTGTCCTAGAGGCTGTGCTATCTGTACGTGTGTCCCTTACAGACATGCATTTTCATGAAAATACAGGCTTTGCTTGCAAGACATCTTGAGAACTACTGGACGGAGTTTCACTAAACTTGGACGAGAGCTTCATTTCGATAGCCCCCACAATTGGTTAGGGTTTGGTGTGTGTGGGTGTGTTCGTCCGTGTCCTAGTGTTTCTGCTATCTGTACGTGTGTCCCTTACAGATATGCATTTTCATGTAAATACAGGCCTTGTCTGCAAGATATCTTTTAACACCCCGAGCAATGTGTTATGAAAAAATCCAAAATTGCGGTCAGAAAGTGGTTTTCGTTATTTCGTCAATGGTTTTGTCATTTTCCTTCAAAATTCCTACGTTTGCGCGATGAAAAGTGGAAAACACTATTTTATTTCCTATCCGATTATTATTTACTAATTTATCATGTAGTTTTTTGTTGTTTTTTTTAGAAATTAATCAAATAAAAAAAAATAAAAAATCTGATAAAACGTCTACCCCAAAAATTCGAGTTTTTGAAAAAGACCTACTTATGACGTCATCAGTGTGACTAAGATTTTTTTACATTTTCTGGTAGCGCTTGACCCAATGATATAGGACTAGGACAAATAACTAGGTCCAAAATATCCCAGGCCATGGTCGATACTTCATGTAAGGGAGCACGAGAGAAGCATCCTTTCCATAAACATATTAAGGGAGTAGAGGACGTTCATTTCCCTGCTCTTATGGGCCTACAACATGGTCATTTGTCGAATTTTTCTAAACAAGCTGAATTTCCTAACAAAAGTACTCAGACATCTCAAAATGGAATAAAAATCAACAAAAGACACAGCACAACCATTTCTGCGTTTTACTGGTGGTTCGATAGTGTGATGGGACGGACCAAAAAATTGGCATTTCAAATTCAACGGTTGCAGGGTGCAAAGCGCTCCATAGGTTAAAAATTATTCCTCCGGAATACCCCCAAATTCACTATTATTCACTTTCAATAAAAAGAAAACTTCTGAATGGCTAATAAATGGAACTTCAATAATATTCTCCACACCCACCTCGATTTCCCACCCCCACCCCCTACTGGAAACAGGACTGAAAAGGCTCAGTTTATCTGTTATTTCGCTAATATTTTCTAAGAAAGTATGGTGTCCCCCTGTTTTTATTACATATTTAACAAGCACTGTATGTGTTTAGTATTATATAGCAAAATGGGGAAAATTTGACCTTGGGAAGTTTGATTTATTGAGCATCAAAGACAAAAAATTCAAATTTTCCTATGTATTCAGTGTTATGGCTTTTAAGTGGTATACATGCATTTGGCTGCCATATTTTTTTAACGAGTATGGTGACCCCCTCATTTTTTTTCATGGATCATCTTCTACTAACCCGATGCAAAAATTCTGAAATTTAAAAAAACTTTCAACCTCTAGAAATGAACGTCCTCTACTCCCTTAAGGGCTTGTCGTCAGAAATATAATTTTTTCCCAGCTGCAGCATAATATAAACCAGTAATATTAAAGATTTATTTTGCAGGGTGTCGTCTTTTAAATCAGCAATTTGCAGAGTATTTATTCCCCGTCAGAACGAAACTTGAGATTTGAAGGACTTAATTTGTCATCGCATGTTTTTTCTCTGTACGACGGATTGCAATGCCATAATGAACAATTTAATATAATCTTTCTTCTGAGCGGCATATATTCACATATTACCATACTGAGTTTTTGTGCGGCAGAATGCAACGGCACAATACAAAATTTAAGATCTTATTTCTTGAAAGCGGCAGTATGCAAACAGCACACTCAGAACCATCATTCTTGTGAGCGGCACTTTGCAGCGTCACAATAAAATCCAATCCTGTAAAAGGCTTAATTTCTCATGCCAAATATTAGTTTCTCTCAGTAAGGCAGAATGCAATTTAATATAGTCTTTCTTCCAAGAGTCAGTTTCCAACGTCACAATCAAGACCGTTTGTCTCAGACTCGCAGTTTGCAGTGTCATATTGGAGCCGATCGTGTTCATGGTTTAATTTTAATTTTCGTACGGCAGAATGCAACGGTAGAACGAACGGTTTAATATCGCCTTTCTTCAAAGCAGCAGTATGTAACGACACAATGGGGACAGTCTTTCTTCAGAGCGGCACTTTAGGACTTGGAGAAATCCCATGTGGATACATGTCTGTACGGTATGTGACCTTTAGCACCAAGTTCTTCCGTAAGACATTTTGAATTTTTCAATATCCTCATACATTCAACGCCAGAGTTTTTAGAAATAGTGGCGCAATACCTTTCCCAAAATGCTTTTACCTCCTGAAGGGGCCCTCGTCAACAGGGTTGAAAGAAGCTTGGTGGTGCAGCTTCTAGAACCAGCTATGAATCTAGCGTTGTATGGTGATTTATGCATTTTGGAAGTCCAGTATACTTTTGGTATGTCGTTATGATTGGTGGGAAGACAAATATCTCTTTCCCTGAGAAACGTTCTGTGATTGTTAACCCTACCTGGCCGGGAGGGGGCATTATGGCCCCCCTACCAAACTTTCTGCGCTATCTCCGGAACGACGAAAAATGGAGTGCTGAAACTTCTGGACTTTATAGTTTATCATATTGGGGCTATTTTGAGTCCATTTGCATAACCCTCTGAGCAGAGGATCATGGGTAAATTCAAGATGGCGGCCACGTGGGGTACCAGAAAAGTGATGTTTTTGTCACATTTCTTCAAAATTTCTGCTTTTCCGCGATGAAAAGTGGGCAAAAACTATTTTATTTCACATCACATTAATATTTACTAATTTATCATGCAGTTTTTGCGGAGAAATTGCATAAATAAAAAATTCGGAAAATCTGACTGAAAAATCGACCAAAAAATGTCGTTTTTGAAAATGACGTCACTGTGACGATCTCATCAAAGCGGCCATCTTGGATTTTTTAACATTTTCTGGTAGAGCTTGACCCAAGGGTATATGGTGGTAAGTTTCAGCCCCAAAGCTCAAGGGATAAGAAAAATAATTAGGGGGGCCATTTCGGCCCCGCAGGCCTGGACAGGTCCCAAAAATCCCAGGGCAGATAGGGTTGAATAAGTCTACCAGAGTAAATGAAGTTTGGGAGTAAGTAGACGTATTTGATGATGATATGTCTATACTCAATTCTTTAACCAGCACTTGGTAATAATAATATTTACATATGAATATATTATTTGGAGCTTTGTCTGATGGGACTATGACGAATTTACTCTCGAGATTTGCTAGAACTTCTTGCGAATTGACGTTTCTCGGTACTTGTTTTGCTTGGCGAAGAGTACTTCTGTCAATATGGCGGATTGTTTCAACGACCTTGCTTTTGGTAAGGTCCAGCCAATCAGCGACTACTGTAGGTTCAACTTTTTCTCGCTTAGACCAATCAATAACGTACAGACATAGCCTGTTGACGTGTTAGCCTCAAAAGACCTCAAAGACCTATTAGCCTCAAAATTAGCCTATTAACTTATTAGCCTAATTACCCTATTAGCCTCAAAATAGCCTCAAAAACCTATTCCATATTTCATAGAACAGTATTAGCACCAAATTCAAAAAGACAATCAAAGTATACATAAACATAGGCTAGTTTCCTGCAAGAGACAAGCGGTTAACACTTTTCAGTGATGTCGGTAACACATCATGATGTTCCAAAAATATCAAATCGGTATCGCTGATCAATACTCTTAATCCACAATAATCGTTGTAGAGTTTCTATCTAGAGAATGATGTATCTCAGTCACGCTTTGAGTGAGTGAGTGAGTTAATATGCTTTAACGTCACTTTCAACACTATTGCGGTCATATCAGGAAGTTGGCTTTTATTCCTCACTCACGGAAACCACCCGGTTGGGTCCTATTCCTTTTCACACCCGGGATCCCCACGGTTGCCCCAGTTAGTCGCCTCTTACGAAGAGCTCTCTGAGGAGCTGAGACCTATCCTTACCATGACATGGATTGTGCACAACGACACCTCAGGTCAATCCCCGGGAGCCTCAAGCTTTGATTGTGACTGTTCATATGAGCACCATGAGGATTTTCCACCCTGGTGTACCCTTTTCCCTACGGCCGATAGGAGACAGGGTGCACCACAGGTGTGCGCGCATGCGTGCGATGACGTCACTTCCGGCGATGTTAAGGCGTAATGACGGGCGTTGACGGGCGTCACTGCATTTCGATGAATTAGTGACAATTCCATGGAAAATATAGAAAAATTAGAGCTTCTGGGCTATTTCACCAGGGCGTTGAGGCGTTGAGCTGGGAATTGTCGGGCGTTAAGCAAGCGTATCCCAAATACGTGCGCAGTCGACGTTCAACTGTCAACATGCGCTATACATGCTCTGAGTACGAACGCACGTTCACCAGACGTTACGATATGATGCGACATCAGAAGAATATACATGGGATTGAAGACTCCGAAGAGCCCAATTAGGAGGCAAATAATGACCTCGAAACAGATACTGATGAGACTCTATTTACTGTTTATGAGAATTTGATCTCAGATATTCAGCCTACGTCCCAGGGAGGTGAGGAAGAACCTACGTTTTGGGATAGTAATGTGCATGAAGCTATTAAATTGGAGCGATATTGCTGCGGTAATCTAAGACACCGGACATGATAACTTACAACAGGCGTACATCTAAATGTGCTCGAACATCAGAAAAACAGCGTTGACGACCTACGAAGAGCATAGCCTGCTGCCGCTTGAAATGAAAGGCGACCCCACGCCTCCACCATAAAGACCAAGCGTCTCTTGGAAGAAGATATGGGTTACCCCCCCGAGACCTTGAAAAATGCGATCAGAATGCGCAAACAACTGTTTCAGGACATGCTGCCTCAACGTTATCCGACTGCCCGACGACGCTTAGGTTACACCGAACGAAGATTGAACTTTCTCAAAGGACGGCTTCTGATTGGACAAGAGCCTACTTGAATTGTAAACATACTTAACTGGCTTTGACAGGCGTCACAAATTTCGACAAATTAGCGACAATTCCATGAAATATCTAGAAAATCAGAGCTTCTGACCTACTTCACCAGGGCGTGTAAGCGTTAAGCTAGGCGTTGGCGGGCGCTACTGTCCACAAAAGCAAGCGTATCCTAAAGACGTGCACAGTTGAGATTCCATGCAGCAGACGCTTTGCCACGATGTTCACGTGTACGACTTGTTCGAAGCCCTTTCTTCGCTTGGACCGTTTACGTCGTCACACACGTGCACACCATGAAGTACCCACGCATACATGTGCAGAGTGTGATATAGTCTTTAAGCATCTTAGTCAATTGAGACGTCGCCAAAGTGTCATACACGGATCAGAGCGAACATGTCCGAAAATTGTAAACATATTCAACGCCCTTCCCCCAGCGTGGGTATAATGTGTTGGTGAGGATAATAAAATGATTGACCGGTTTTTTCATCTGTCCACATCATGGCAACCACCACCACCAGCACACACCACTACTTGCACTACCCTCACAACACCATCACTACCACCAAAAACCGCCGCCACCACAGCAAACCGCCACCATCACCACCACCACCACCACTCACTACCACTAACTCACTCACTCACTCACTCGCTCGCTCACTCACTCACCCACTCACTTACTCACTCACCCACCCATTCACTCACTCACTCACTCACTCAATCACTCACTCACTCACTCACTCACCATCGTTAGTGCGCCATTGCGTTAAGACGGGCGCTGCCACTCACTCACAACGCCTCACTCACTCACTCACTCACAACGCCTCACTCATTCAATTACCCACTCTTTCACAAACATTCACTCACTAACAAACATTCTCTAACTCTCTCACACGCACACACAAGTAAATCTAACAGGTAGATCTCTCCCACTACGAGCGCTGCCCACCTTACACGGCCGGCTATTGTCCCCAGTAAAATGGCGCATGTCAGAAATGGGATTCGAACCCATGCCCGCATGTGCAGACCAGTATACCCATGCCCCGGGGAAGGAAATTTCATGGATCTTGAGACTGGCGCCTTAAACCACTCGGCCATCCTGACAAACACTGATTATCGTGGTCATAATGATTCACAATGGTTTTACAACATGGTGAAGTATAACGAAAAAGGTGCGTGGCAGGAGTGGGAACCCACGTCCTCACTTATGTGGAACAGCACTTAAGACTTGCGACTTAGACCACTCGGCCATCCTTACCAACGCTGATTATGATGGACTTAATGAATCATATATAGTGCTACACCCCGCACGACCCAATCCGGCCAATAGTGGTCGTCTTCGACCGCAAAACGTCCATTCCAAAGCTATTTCCCATGATTCCCTGTTCGCGTATGCGCGCCATTTACTTCTACTTCACACACATCCAGTTGGACGCTCCTCCACGAGAGCTTCACTGTGATATCTCCCACAGGCAAATCGGCTCAATATTGGCCCAACGCAGCCCGAAAACGTTTTTTGCTTCTGGCCATGCGCGCCGTGACCCTACTTTCACTACATACTAGTCCAGTCGAATGCTACTTCACGAGAGTTTTGATATCCCCCGAGGTTCAATCGGGCCAATATTGGCCCATCCACGCCCCAAACGTCCCTTCTCATACACTTTGTGTACTGCATGCGCAGAATGGCGTTAGTTTCACCCCTCACCCATCCAGTTGAACGCTCCACACGAACTGCCTCACGATGACATCTCACACGAGCCAATCGGACCACTATGGGTCCACCTCGACCCAAAACGTTTCTCATACCCTTTACCCAAAATTCCCTGTTTGCGCATGCGCAGAATGACGTCGGTTTCACTCCACACCCATCTAGTCGATAGGACCTTCACAAGAGCTACACGGTGACACCTCATACGACCTAATCGGTCCAATATGGGTCTACCTAAGCCTCAAAACATCCATTCCCATATCCTTTGCCCACTGCGCATGCGCAGAATGACGTCAGTTTCACCCACACCTATCCAGTTAAACTCCCCCAGGCAAATGCTTCACGATGAAACCTCACACGACCCAATCGGACCAACCAAAACGTCCACCCCTGGGCTACTTTCCCAGTGTGCATGCGCACAGTAACTTGTCAGAAAATTTCACCGCTTGGCCTCGAGGCCCCTTCCATCGTGTTCTATATCGCGAGATGAAAAAAACAAGGGGCAACACCCCATACCCCAAATGACCATGAGTTCCCCATTGGGACTAACATTGTCCTCTGCGCCAGAATGGACCTAACAGACCAATATGTAGGGGGAGATCACTCTTGTTGGGCCGTTACGTGACAGGACGTGACATTTGACCCGGAAGTGACCCGGATGTAACCTTTGACTCGGATGTGACCCGGATGTCACATGACGGGATGTGACGTCATCCTGACGTCAGCACCATGTGACTCCTCAGGACCCTCATTTGGGACCTTCACTTTTACTAAGGAATTTGCTGTCTTCCTACTACTAGTGATCACGAGGTCTTGTCTCAATATCTGATGATGTGTGATATTATTCACGATGTTTGGAGTCCGACATGGTTCAAAGATATAACCACTTCAAACCAGATTTAGCAAAAATAATTTGTGAGGTTGTTTGGAATAGTGACGTTATTGCACCCCTGTAGCAACTACGAAAGACACAATTGTCATTATTACGAAAATTGTGTCATTAGCAGTTGCCAGGTAGCCAGATTGTGACAATAGCAGGCGAGTCTGTCACTAAGAAAACGATGACGAGCATATTGACACTTATTGTCACAACTGGAAACCAGTAATTATTTGAGACAAAAATATCACGCATAATGTATGACTAAATATTTGATATACTTGCAACAGCAACCGCTAATGACACAATTGTTGTAATTGCGTCATTCGTGGTCGACTCTGCATGCTGAGTCGCCAGCTAATGTCGCAATTGCGACAATAGCGGTTGACTGCATGCAGACTCGTCTACTGATGACGCAATTACGACATTAGCTGGGGACCTGACAAATGCTTAATTAGTAGTTGCTACATACCCCTGTTGTTGTCATTGGCAGTGCTCTATCTTCAGGATGACCGTACCTCAATAAATGGTACTTGAAAAGTGACACAACTGATATAATCGATTATTTGTGCTAAGCTGGTGTCTGAGGCGACGAAATCTTTATTTATCCTGTCCTGGTTGCTTAATGATTCCATCAAATCTCAATTGGATTAGACGAAGAGTAATAAAGAATCGTTCAGGTTTAAATTGAATTTCATTCAGCAGTAAACTAACGGCACCTTTGTTCCTAGAAGACCTTGCAAAATCGAATAAACAAAGATTAACGAAGCAGCACATCTTATTTAGAAACCTGCAAGTATCGACAGGTTAATATATTTAAACGAATTAGCAACATTAATGTCTCAGTGGACCCAGACAAATACCCGATACACATTAATTTAGTACTATGCTTGTGGTGTTTCAGTGAAGCCATGGTCATTGAACGAGCGTAGCGTGCAAGATCTATGGCGTTACGTTTCGTAACTTGTGTCTAATTCCGCTTAACCCGGGGCTAGGGGCCGTATGAACCTATGTAATTCAAGATCCTCATGGTACGCATATGAACAGGCACAATCAAAGCGTGACTGAGATACATCATTCTTTAGATGACGACTTTACAACGAATATTTTGGTTAAGTATACTGATCAGCGATGACATTTTTGGAACTTCATGATGTCTTGCCGGCATCATTGAAAACTGTGGACCGCTTCTCTCTTGCAGGAAACAAGCCTATGTTCATGTATACTATGATCGTCTTTTTGAATTCGGTGCTAATACTGTTATATGGAATATGGAATATGTCTTTGGATTATGGACGCGGATATTCTCTAATGGACGACGGTTGAATTATGGATGACGGACCAGACGCTTGTAATTAATTTCCTGAGAATTGTAAATCTCTGCCATTTCTCATCGTAGTAATCGACGTTTCTTTAGCTCAACCTTGGGTAAGATACCGATAACTCATTAGATATGTAACAATAATTCTAGCTCACAAAAATGAACTATATGCGACACCTTTAATTAACATGTAATATCATTATTGCGCATTGTGCATGGGTAGACAAAGATATAATTGACAAAACCTTCCCTGAAATGTCGATACCTGCAAGAATATTCATTCCAAATGTACATACAGAGAAGGCGGATATACATGGAATAAACAGATATTATATTCTCATAATATTAAATGAAATGTATCCATTACCCAAGACCATGCACAGTGTATTGTAATGTCGGTATTGTATAATGATAATTTCTCATCACTATATATGCGAATACACACAGTTGATAGCCTTGGTTTCCGAAATCGAAAAAGGGGAGATATAGGAAAAATATTAAAACTTGGGAAATTTTCAAAAGTTTAAATTTGTGAAGCAAACCTGAGAATATTCTCTGCTACGTTTTGAGCAACGGTCTCGTACTACTAGAAATCTCAATATAGAATATAGTATGTTGTAATATACGACGCGTATTCAGCGAACATGAACGCTGTTCGACCTATCCTTCTGAAGAGGATTAATAGTTTTTATGAAGACGTCAGGTAATGGTATCACAACCTCACCAGAGAAACACTGCTGTTTCTATATCGATTTTCCTTCCTATCTATACCGCCATTCGAGTACTACAGAAGGACGCACCGAACATCTCCTTATAGTCTAGTCAATATGGGGGGGGGGGGATTGTGCCTTTTTTCGCAACAGCATGAAATTTGGCATAGATGTACATAGTGGTCTGGAGAGCATATCTAGACATGGAGCCACCGCGAACACTTCCTATGTACATGTAGGTAACAGCGGTCATTTTCCAAAATGACCACCAGAAGCCGATAATGTCATCTAGAATGCTGCAATGTTTTCTGTTTGTTGATATTTTTGTTGATCATTTGTAAGAATATTGACACTAAGTCCCTTATCAATGCTAGACAAGTGATATGACCAGTACGGCCATATTGGATTTCATGATGGCCTCCATCTGAAGCATATTTCATTCAATAGTTCACTAACCACACAATATATATACGTCATTCTTGTTCATAATCTGTTATTTTAGGGGTAAATCACGACGAATATGTCTCAGTAGCTATGGTTTAATACCGGCCATCATGGATTTCGAAGATGGCCGCCATCTGAGCCTTATTTTAGTTCATATCTATATATCTATTCCGATGACCATTCGCAAACTTCGAGCTTAAGATCGCTCTACTATAACTTTGAGTATTTTCGGGAGACCATTATCGGACACCCGCGTTTTGAATTTGCGACCACAGGAAACATTTTATCCGAATCTTGATAGCCATCCACTTGATAAACTTCCTTTGGAAATAAAAACTTTCATAAGCATAAGTTTCTAATCTTATCATAAATTACCTGCTTATATGTGACTATGCTCATAGCATCGACATTTCCGATCCACATAATTACTAAATTATAATTATGTCGCAGGGGGCTCCATACCACAATCTCCAAATTGATGGAAGTGCAAGTTCTCATCAGGGATAGGCGTCTATGCATTCACTACTATTAACATATATTATAATATATCTTATTGTGAACATATAATATACTCTTAGTATCTGGGAAATAGAAACGCATTGACAGATAGAACTATATGTATTACAGAAAAGGCAAACTACACTCCCATTCCTGGAATGAAAGATCACAACACATATAAGGGACACAGCGTACATGCGATGGAATGATCGAATGCTAATTTGAACTCACCAGAATGCTTCAAATCGTATCACCGTATAGTTCATCTAACACAATAACGAACAACTAACTTATGGCAGCCATCTTTAAAAAATAGTTTTATAATACGGTGGCATTGTACAAGTACCCCGTTTCAAAAACCAGTGCAACGCAGTTTTGTTGATAAATAACGCAAAGCTAGGTGTACCTAAGTGGCCCAACATGAAAATCTGGCGGCCATATTTGGAAAAACTTTTGAATAATTTCACATATCTGTTTGCTATTTTTCCATCGTTATTAATTTCTTCATTCCTTAATTAAATATTAGTCACATAATAATGTAGCACTGCAGAACCATTCGGATTCAAAAATCAATGTGTAACGCATTAGGGCGAGTAACTAATACAAAGCTACGTGTGCCCAAAGTGCACAAAACGAAAATTTGGAGGCAATTTTGGATGGTCAACTCGGACATATGACCATTTTCATTTATACAACTTTGATATGACACTTTCCATCAATATTCTGACAACTGATCCAATGAATAATTCCCCAAAAGCAAAAACAGGGCAGGATTCAAGATGCTGATATGGTATCATGGAATGGAGTGCTCCCCAGCTTCCTATGCCACTGTTAACAATACAAGGTCATTAAATTTTAGCAAATATTCCCCTTGCTTCTTATGACACTGGAAAATATTCCATACGACACGAGTCCCCCAGGCTGACAACAATTAGGAATCTAATCCTCTGCGACGTACAAAGGGAAACATAAATGGATACTTGTTTCCCACACAAGGCAACACACACGTGGCAATATGGCAACAGAACCGCAAAGTTGAATGGGCAATAACTAGGGCCTTGATTACTCTATGCTGTTAAGTCGGCTGAGGAGAAGTAGCACAATATTTCAGACTCTTTTGGTATTTGAATCGACCTAGCATATTAGCCCATCTAGAAGTCTTCATAATCCGAGTTATAAATTGAATCTACGAACCAATCATAACCTACAGTGTTTAACCGTATCTTGCCTGGGCTTTGTGGAACCTGTCGATGCGTGAGGGGGCCCCCTATTTATGTTTATTACCTCTTGAGCTAGGGGGTTGAAACTTACAACACCATACCCTTGGGTCAAGCTTTACGAGAAAATGTAAAAAATCCAATATGTCCGCTTTGATAACGTCCTTGTGGGGTTATGCAAATAGGTTAACAATGACCCAAATATGATAAACTATAAAGCCACGGAGTGTCAGCCCTCAAGTTTTTGCCATTCCGGAGATAGCGCAGAAAGTTTGGTAGGGCGGACTAGGCCTGGTAGGGTTACGGTGACGTGATACGTAATTCCTCCTAATATGGAGGAAAGATATAGTGTGGCCCTGTAAATAGATCCGACCATCGATATCCCAGTTATTCGAAAATTAAATGGATTCGAGGTCAATGATGTGTCGTATCTATTTATAAATGTACAGTTTTCCTTAAAGACTAATGTTGGCTAATATGCCATGGAGTTCAAGGTGAGAAATTGATTTGGTGTGCGAAGATGATATTTCCATATGAGTATAAAGAGCCATTTTAGAGTGAAGAATGGTTCTATATCTAAACGGTTCTACATCTAAACGATTCTATAGATCAATAGCTGCACAGACAGAAGCATGGTCCTTCAGACCAACATTACATTTTCGCACAGTAGATTAGGAAATTTTACTATTTAAAAGAACCAAGTATGGTTTTGGTTTGATGTGTCATATTTAGGTTACAAAAAATCTCATATAAACATAACAGCACATTCATTTTTATGCAAAGTCGGAGTTATTTCCAGGTTGATATTTCAGTGTGTATACTTCAAGTAAAGTATAATTTTACAAGCTTTGGATTGAATAAAAACGTCACCAATCCCTTGACACACCAAAGTGTAATAAATTCGTGCCTTTCGAAATATATCTTCTATTATTATTATTATTATTATTATTATTATTATTCTAGCTGTATTATGGCTTATCTAGCTGATTATTAAGATCATCATTTACTTGCACCCATCATCCCTAGTCATGGCGTATACGGAGTACTGTCCTGCAAATACCTGACCAAGGAGAAGATTATTTTCGCTCGGCTTGCTCCAGGTATTCGGGGTATATAGAGTATCGAAAGGAATGGAGACGGAGTTCTCCCCCTTACACCGTGTAATTTTTGGAAATGGTCGAGTGCGGTTAAGGCAAGAGTGAGTATTGAAATCATAAGTAAGGACTGTTCGGATGTAATCCACTTAACCGTCATATTAAACAAAGACAATGTATTCAAGTTATCAACATACCACACACGAAAACAAAATAACAAATAAAACCAGAAATGGTACTTGTGTCGCCACGTGAATAGAGAGAGAGAGAGAGAGAGAATTAAGGTTTAATGTCGCGTTCAGCAATATTTCAGCTATCTAGCGACGATCAAACAGAATTCTAAGTATTCAAACCAATAACTTAGTAATCCAACGCATTAAAACATACACACATTAAACTTATGCAACAAACCGATTTCTCTCAAATAAACCAAGATGCAATCCTTCTTCACCCGACTAAAAAGATCTTCCAAAGTAGTCGCTCGATAAAAAGCATCTCTTACAATCTTAAAATTTATGCATTCAATAAGAATATGTTTCACCGTGAGATCTTCATGGCATGGAATACACCTTGTGAGTGTCTCTTTTTTTTAGTAAATGTTCGTGAGTTAATCGTGTATGGCCGATTCTACATCGCCTGATCATGGTTTGATCGAGATTTTTCTGTCTGTTCAGATGGGTATAGCCTACAGTTTTCTGAACTCATGAAGTTTATTATTATTCACAGCATCCCATAAAGATTGAAACAGCCGTCTCACATAAGTACAGATAGAGGGTCTGAAATCGCTATATGAGATTCCAGCAGGACCAACCTCATCATCTAGGGCTGCTTTAACTATCCTAACAGCCTCAGTATTGCATTTGATGCCAACGTGACTAGGCAACAAACAAAGCACACAATCAATCTTTTGATCAAATCAACAGTCATGTAGTGACTCAACTACATACTTAAGATGGTGGGATGAGTCCACTTTTAATGGCTTGGAGGCATAACAGTGAATCTGTGAATATGACATCTTTTTTCCTTTTGGTGGATCCAATACCTTCTAAAGCCAAAAATATAGCTTTTGCTTCTGCAGTGAATATCGAACATATGAGTATAGGGTTTCCATTCTGGGGACTATGCTTAAATGCAAAATTTAATTGAATTGGAATATTTTCATCTAATTCAGAGTTTCAATTACAAATTGCTCCATTGAAGATTTTATTTAATACACAACAATTAGGTGTTGCTGTGTTCCCACGGAAACAATCACCACGCGCGCTGTATATGCTGAATTAACTTGTGACGTTGACCATGATCCCTTCGATGAGTTAGAAGAGATTTCATTACCGGATCCTATAGGCTGATGAATGCGAAATCGCAGTCTAATTGAAAGTTACTGTATGGGGTCCCAATTGTGTACGTGTACTATCACAATTTTGCTTTATTACGGGGCAGTGCTTTTTTGTACTGTTACGTCAATTTTACAATAACAGAAAAATGTGTGAAATATAGTCTTACTGTTCAATGCTATACTGGTGTGCACCTTACAGTCCTTGTTGACCCACAAAAATCACTCTTCTGTATAATGGTAATCCAACATTGCTCAGTTGTATACTGTAAGTGTCCAAAATTCGACGGTTCAATAGCGTAGATTACGCAGCATCCAAAAGTTAATACATAGGAGTAAATAATCCAGCATACCTTAATTACAGGCAAAGGTAACACAGTATAACACCCAAATAAAAAGCCAATTTGAATTCCCTCCTGAATAACTGATTGACACGCTATTTATACTCTATGAGGCATTCAAGATCATTCTACAAATCAAGAAGCTTCTAGAATACACAGCATTGTCGTATCATGTGACCTAAATACAATTCACAATAGCCCTCGAGAAAGCTCCATATGGCTGACCTACATAACAGTACGAAACAAGCTTACGGTAGCCATATTATTCGAGAAACATCCACAATGTCTAATAATAGACTACAATACCATGACACTGGCCCTCTTAAAAAAAAGAAAGTTTCAACTCTGAAACTTTCTTGACAATTATTACAAAAAAAATCTATATTACAACAAAAATGTTGACAAACATATGTACATTATATACGACAAGCAATCAGCAATCGAATTGTCCTTGCCCTCAATATGTCTGATTTTAATATTGCATTCTTGTAACACCAAAATCCATCTCAACAATCTTTCATTTTTGTTTTTCATCTTACTTATGAAAACAAGTGGATTGTGATCACTGAATACAGTAATTGGCAATGATGAGGAAGTAAAGTAAACATCAAAATGTTGTAAAGCCAATATCATTGCCAAACATTTTTTCTCAATTGTAGAATAATTTCTCTGATGTTTGTCAAACTTACATGAAAAATAACATATTGGGTGATCTACACCATCTATACCTTCTTGTAAGAAAACGGCACCAGCAGCAACATCACTAGCATCTACAGCCAGTTTAAAAGGTGAATCAAAATATGGTGCTGAAAGAACTGGCGCGCTCTTGAGTATTACAACAAATATAAGGGAAGTGGGAAGAGGTGCCGACATACTGACAGTCACATGGCTTCACAGTATAGTCTTCTGATTAACCTATTCTAAAGCACAAACCAAGAATCTAACGATTCGTGATATGAGTTGTATCTCAAGTACGCTTTTATTGTACCTGTTCATGCGGCAACTGAACTATGGCTTTCAGGTTTTCAAAAGCTGATTTACATTCATCGGTCCAAACAAAACTTGCCCTTTTTTCTTAGGAGTTGAGTTAAAGGCTCAGTAATATCTGCAAAATTTGGACAAAATTTTCTGTTGAAGCCAGCCATATCCAAGAAACGCATCATTTGTCTCTTACTTGTTGGTCTTGGAAATAGCGAGATAGCACTAACCTTAGTATCTACAGGTTTTACCTGAGCCTGACCTACAACATGACCCAAGAATGTCACACGTGCATGTCCAAATTCACTTTTTCCAAGGTTGACTGTCAGCTTGGCGTCACTTAGTCGATTGAACAGTGCGCGAATTCTCTGTAGATGATCTTCCCATGTATCGCTGTAGACAATGACGTCATCAATTTAAGGCTCACATCCTTCCAAACCAGAAGTCACACGGTTGATGAGACGCTGGAACGTGGCCGGATAATTTTTCATTCCAAATGGCGTGACTTTGTACTGGAACAGGCCCTCCGGAGTGACGAATGCTGATATCTCCTTCGCACGATCTGTCAGTGGAACTTGCCAAAATCCTTTCAGAAGATCAAACTTTGACACAAACTTGGCACTTCACACTTTATCGATGCAATCGTCAATGCATGGAATAGGGAAGGTGTCTGTTTTGGTCAATGTGTTCACCTTTCTGTAGTCAGTACACATCCTGTAACTGTCATCTGGCTTTGGAACGAGGATACAAGGTGAGCTTCAGTTAATATTACTTGGTTCAATGAAGTCATTGTCCAATAAATACTGAATCTCTTTTTTCAGATAGTGTTGTTTAATGAGAATCATACGATATGGCTGCTGAGTTCACTGGATTAGAATCTCCTACATTGACGTCATGTGAAATTTTATCAGTCCGAATAGGAATATCGGGAAACGAATGTGCATATTGACTGAGCGGAGTTCGAAGTTCTTCCTGACGCGCTGGTTCAAGATGACGCAACTTGGAATTCAAATCAAGTAGAATGTCAGAGTTCTGTAATTTTGCCGCCGCCATGGGCTCTTCACAATTTTCATTATTATCAGGGTCAGAACTAACTACACTTACAGGGTGTACAGTGCTGTTAGTGCTATCTCTGTCTATGTATAAGTTTAACATATTTACATGAGATAACTGTTTGTGTTTACGCCTGTCAGGAGTCTGAATTACATAATTAAGGTCACTTAATTTCTTTGCAATGACATAAGGACCATAATATCCAGCCTTAAGTGGATTACCAGGAATAGGCAGAAAAGTCAGAACCTTTTCAGCAGGTTTAAAACTTCGTTTAAGGGCATGTTTATCATAGGTTATTTTCATACCGACTTGTGCTGACTTTAAATTTGACATGACCAAATCACATGCTTTAGTCAACCGGGTGCGAAAGTCCGACACATATTGTAAGAGACTACATGAGTCAAGATCACTGTCTAGGAATTTTTCCTTTAGCAGTTTAAGTGGTCCTCTAACTGTATGACCAAAGACTAATTCAAATGGACTGAAGCTTAAAGATTCTTGAACAGACTCTATAACAGCAAACAATAACAAATGTACGCCTGCATTCCAGTCTTTCTCAGTGTCAAAAACAATAAGTCCTAATCATGTTCTTTAATGTATTGTGAAATCTTTCTAATGCGCCTTGGCTTTCTGGGTGGTTTGCAGATGATTTGTACTGCTTTATTCCCAATTCATGCATGACTTGTTGAAAAATTCCAGACATCAAATTAGATCTCTGATCAGACTGAACGGGCTCGGGTAGGCCGACAAGTATGGACAACTTAACTAAGGCCTTAACAATAGTTTTTGCCTCAATATTCCGTAAAGGAATGGCTTCAGGGAACCTGGTTGAAGCACACATGACTGTTAACATGTATTGATTGCCTAACTTTGTTTTTGGTAATGGACCAACACAATCTATAATCACCATACTAAATGCTTCCTCAACTGCAGGGATTGGTTGTAGAGGGACCTTTGGTATGGTTTGGTTCGGTTTTCCTACCATGTGACATGTGTGGCACGACCTAAACAATTCCGTAACATTCCGTAGAATTTTGTAATATGTTTTGTTAACACTTAAATGGCCTGAAAGAGATGTTTCATGGGCTAGTCTGGAGATATCTGAACGATATGAATTTGATACTACAATCTGATACTTAATTGCCCACTCATCATCAGGTGACACATCTGGCTGTCGCCATTTGCGCATAAGAACACCATTCTTACCAAAGTAACACACTGGTTCTTGAGTTACATCACACTCATCTATTACCCTGTTAAACAACTTAGAAATGTCTTTGTCACTATGCTGTTCATTAACCAGCCGTGATTTTGAAATTTTGTCATTAGAACATTCAAAATTGCTATCAAAATGTGGCTTATCAGCCTCATCATGTAAACACACGAAAGTGTCGGCCAAACAAACGCCACCGATGACGTCATATTTAAGAGACTTTTCAGACTCAGCCAATTCACTCATGGCTCTAACAACTGCATAAGCAGGATACAAACTTTGAATTTCGTTTTCAACTGGATCATGCATCTGATCCAAACAAGGCTTGTCAGTTACAATCGGATTAACCCCGACCTTATCTCCCGCGAGATCATTTTGAAGAAGTAATTGAACACCCTCAAATGGTAAACTACCTTTAATACCCTTCGTAACAGGCCCAGAAATCAAGTCGGAACACAGATTAACGTTATGGAGCGGAACGGGTTTATAATTTACATAATCTACCCCTTTAATCAGGACATTACTGCCTGCAGATGAAGAGTCAGAAAACGGCAAAGTATCTGCCAACAAAAGAGACTGGGACGCGCCCGTGTCTCGCAAAATCTTCACAGGAGTAGCATTAGACGAATCACTTGAAAGTGACACAAAATCATCGTGGATTAATGGTTCAAATATCTCCATAAGAGGATTTGAAAAACTGTCAAACTTATCCTTGATAGAACTAATAGGAACAGTGTCCCTGGTCATCTTAACGTCACTAACCTGCTTGGGTATAGATCTTGAAGTGAGGAAACCACTGCGCTTTTGAAAGGTTTGATCTTGTTGTTTTCTTTTCAATTTAAAACAATTAACCATTAAATAACCTTTCTTCTGACAGTAATTGCAAACGGGAGATTTATGTTGAGTGTTCAAAGTGGGTGACTGAAACTTTGTGTTTGACCTTTGACCTTTGTAACTGGGGTTAACAGTTTTAGGCCCTGAGAAAGAACTGGGTTTGTTACCGGAGAGACTAGACTGGAATGAGCTTGGCTTAACAGCATTGACAAATGATAGTTTGTGTGTCACAGCGTATTCGTCAGCAAAACGTGCTGCCTGATCTAAAGTGTGGGCATTCGTTTCATCAAGAAATGTTCTAATATCACCATGGATACACCTTTTAAATTCCTCTACCAGCATAAGCTGTCTAAGGCTTTCAAATGTGTTGTCAATTTTAACCGAGGCACACCACCTATCAAATAACAGTTCTTTTGAACGAGCAAATTCTACATGAGTCTGAGAGTTTTCTTTTTCACAACTACGAAACATTTGTCTATAGGCTTCAGGAACGGATTCATAACCTTTAAGGATTAAATCCTTCACTATATCATAATCCGATGCTTGCTCTACCGTCAATTGAGTGTAAATGTCCCTTGCCTTTCCGATCAAAACACTTTGAAGAAGTAAACTTCAATTTTCTTCTGGCCAGTTTAAATTTTCAGCAATTTTCTCAAAATGCAGAAAATATTTATCAACTTCCTTTTCCTGAAATGGTGGGACGAGACGTATTTGACGAGCCGCATCAAATTTTGATTGCGATTGTACAGGTGCATATGCAGGAGGATTTGTTTGCGACTGTAATTCCATACGCTTCATTTCTGAATGAAACTGTCTTTCTTCCCTTTCTCTCTCTGTCTCTCTGTCTCTGTCTCTTGCGCCACTATTTCTAAAACTCTGGCGTTGAATGTATGTGGATATTGAAAAACACAAAATGTCTTACGGAAGAACTTGATGCTAAAGGTCACATAACGTACAGACATGTATCTACATGGAATTTCTCAACTCTCTATACCATAATCCCTCATCAGGACCTTATTGACCGTCTAAGTTCATTCATAGTATCTGTGTTCAAGAAAACTGATCGTAGATATATTAACGTCGGAAGCCATAAGCATTGTTTAGCTCTACTACATACAAGAGATATCATTCACGGGATGTTTCTTTGTTTATAGAGTTGCATGAATTTCTCATTAAAAATATCTATGTGAAATTTGGCAACACAATATATCAACAGCATATGGGTATTCCAATGGGTACTAATTGTGCACCCCTGTTGGCGGACCTATATCTGTTCTCTTATGAATATGACTATATGCAGGCGCTTTCAAAAACCGATCCATTCAAATTACAAGCGTCTATCGCATTTATATAGCGATTATCCACAGCGAGAAGATCGTCTATACAGCGTTTGGTGGCGGTGAAGCCCGTTCCTTCTCATTCACCAAACGCTATATAGAAGATCTTCTCGCTGTGATAATCGCTATATAAATGCCGCATTGAAGGATATATATCCACCTTCGCTGGATTTGAAGGAAACTACAGATAATCCTACAGGCACATCATATTTAGACCTATACCTCTATAAAAATGAAGCGGGCATTCTCTCTCGTCGACTGTATAACAAAAGAGATGATTACAATTTCGACATCGTAAACTATCCCTTTCTGTACAGTAATATTCCAGTGGGACCTGCTTATGGCGTATACATATCACGCCTAGTAGCATTTGCTAGATCCTGTGTTAAATGTGACGATTTTAATCAACGTCACAAAACATTGTTGCAGAAACTTATAAAACAGGGCTACAACACCAAGCGCCTCATCATTCTTTACATGACGACTTTGCAAAAATATTATTGATTAAGAATACTGATCAGCGATACGGATTTGATATTTTTGGAACATCATGATGTCTTGCCGACATCATTGAAAACTGTTGATCACTTCTCTCTTGCAGGAAACAAGCCTATGTTTATGTATACTATGATTGTCTTTTTGAATTTGATGCTAATAATGTTATATGGAATATGGGATAGGTCTTTGGATTACGGACGCGGATATTCTTTAATGGACGACGGCTGAATTATAAATGACGGACCAGACGCTTGTAATTTATTCCATAGCTCACAAACATATACTCGTGTTTCTCATAGCAAGGATGTTAGCTTTAATCTGAAAAAATCTATCTTACCTAATACCAGAGAATGAATTCAGGTAAAGTGACAAGAGACCTGGTCGGTGATCTCGTGCTTCTCGGCGCCTTGGGATGAGGTTGAATTATATCAACTTCAATAAATTGACTATTGCTAGCTTAGACCAACGCCAATTTTCTGATTGAAGAACTCTTCTGGGGATTTTCAATTAGAATACATATGAGAAATTGTTGACTGGTGAAATTCTCATAAATATTATGTACCATGTTGATTCTTATCTCGACCGAGACTTTGATAAGCCAAAAATAGTTGACAAACGGCTCCCTCACAGAAATACTGGCTTGCAGAGATTCGAAAATTGTCGAACAAAATTGACGTTTGGTTTGTCGTATTAGGATTAACCCAGTCTGAAGGGAAATCTGAAAAAGTCTTGTTTTAATCTACACTAAGCCGAACATTTAGTCCACGAAATGAGGATAGTGAAAATGCACATGTTCCAATTAACGCAATTGTCACTACAAGCACAACTTTAGACCAGTGAAAGTGGTTGAAATGCTCTGCTCTATTCTTGATATCTTTATTTTATATTTCTGTAACGGAAATTGAGTTACAAGAAACGTGCCATTATTTTCTGTCTCTATATCCAAAGGAAACAATTTTGCTTTAAAAATACAAGTACAATTTGTTTTCTGAGGAAGGCGTGCTCCTGGGAAGATATGAGCGTGGTCCTGAATTTAACGGGGCTGATTATTAATTTTCAGTAATGAGAAGAGACAGTGAAGTGTGGAATCAACATTTCTGTGATGTCCATATAAATTATTGGACGGTATTTAATGACCTAACATTTGGATTGTATGGACCTAAATATTTCGTCAAAACTCACTGACACCAAGTTCTCAATAGGTTTATATTTCCCCGATATCCTCTAGATGCAACAAAGGAAAAATGAACAACGAAGTAACCTGGTATGGAATATAAAACACCACCACATATTTGGTAAAACTTTCCGTCATCTACACACATTAGACTGTCCATCCGTATATGGATAATGTAAATGTATTGAGGAACAAAATAAACACCACATTGCATAGCGTTGGACACACCGGTTCTCGTCAGATCACCGAAGTTAAGCTAAGATAAGCTTGGTCAATACTTGAATGGGTGACCGGATGCTGTACTGACTGGGCTGATCAGAACCCTCTCGTGTTCTGGCACATGTAGGCACCGTCGTGATATGACTGAAACAAAGTTGAAAACGACGTTAAACTCTACTACTCACTCACCCACATTGTAACCATACGAGGCGATCCTCTAAGAATCCACTTTACAATCAGAGTTATCCCTATATTCCTTAAAATGACATAAAAGTAATTTATTTTGGCCAAAAAATAATTATTCTCTATCATATTAATTAGTTTTTAATAGAAAATATCGAAAAAGCTTAGATTGTTTTTACATTTCCTTGTAGAATTTGACTAAGATATATAGTATGGAAAGTTTCGGCTTACTACCCAAAGGGGTAACGAAAATGAATAGCCACCACCTCAACTGGCTGGGACAGAACCAAAATTGCCCTGGCTTGCTAGGGATAAGATAGGATATTCCTCACAGAGGATTTGCAATGGTGCTGTCCAAATACGAAAATTAGTTTTATCAAAATGATTGTAGAATTAGAATGTATTTGCCCAAATTATATTGATTAGAAATAGTGACACAGTGGATGTGTTAGACCCCCCCGTATGATTTACTGGGAGACGGATTTATTTTACGTATATCTTTTTTTCATTTATTTGAATTTTGGTGATCAGGCTCAAGCAGATGTTAATACTATCCGTCATTCTTATTTTGATATCAACCTTCGTGTACAAACCTGAATATATGTATATCCCAAGTGTACTCACAGACATGGAACGGCTACGAAAGACAAGTGATACATTCCCCGTAAATGTAATGTAATTGAGATACTTCGCTCCCTTGATAATTATCAGCCTAAAGTTCCGTGACACATATGGAAGAACATCATTAGATATACTCCCCAGGTAGTATACCCTTTATGTGAATATCGAGATTTCTGACTCGGTCAAAAGCTTTTTGGCATTAATGACGGCCGAATGCGTCAACTAATGCCCAACATGATAGTTCAAGTCCTTCAGATGTTGTAGTGTTGAGATGTCGCGTCCCTCAAGCAAATGTAATGTAAATCTTGTTTCGCCAAAACCAATATCTGAATTACAGATTTTGCGCTTTTAACTTCAACTATACGGTAGTGTAAACATCGTCCTTCGAATGAGGAAAACAGTAAATGTGAGCATATAGCATGTTAGCAGGATAATCGGTTCAGGCATTTCGATGGTTGTAGTAAATAGTAATTATAAGCTGTTGTCCCCCAAAACAATTGTTACATGTATGCCAAGAAATACGGCTTTAGTAAGGAAACAACTGTAACGTTTTCATTAGATCTGTCTAATTATTTAGACTCTATTTATTAGTTTAATACCACTTTTTTAATCATAAGATAGAATCTTGTCCCTCAGTGCATTGAAAACATTGCTGTACGATTAATAAAATATATTCATTCTAAATAATAGTACAGTTAAGATACATTTGCCAGAATAATGTTGACTCGGAAAGATGGACCGTTGGGTGTCAGCATACACTCCATGATTGTGGAGAGATGCAGATTGATAGCGTGATTTCCTGATGTTACAATTTGCGATAGGGATTGACTTTACAAACACAGGCTGAGAACAGGGTCAACATCACATCAGGTCTATAATGAACTAGTCAGGTGAATCGGTATATCAGTCTCTCAGGGAAGATAGCATAACACGTTACATTATTGAATTTCTACATGATACATTTCTGTTATTTTCATCTTGTATGGGCAGTATGGGTGATCTAACAAAATGACGTTGAGCGAATTATTGAATATTGGTACATAGAAACAGTAGATACGCATGTGGAGTAAAGATTATTTATCACATTGGTACTTGTATTAGGAGATAATATCGCCACATGGGAATACCGCACATAACCAATTCAGTGTTTTGCTTGCTGTTGGCGTGGTAATTGAATCTGAAGCTGGTGGTAGAACGTACATATTTAGTCGGGGAATTGGAAAGTACGATGAGATTTCGAGATGAAATACATTGTCTTCCGGATTGGCACTTTTTTGATATGTCGATCTGCTCTCGGATGCACATGAAATTCCTTTGAAACTTGTGTCTTAATTAGCTCATTGAATCGAGGAATTATTTGGAGAGGGTTTCTTAACCCTATCTGGCCTGGGCGATTTGGAGTGTATCGCAGCCTGGGGGGGGGGCGGAAAGTGCCCCCCTACATATTTTCGCTATCGCTAAGGCTAGAGGGCTGAAACTTACCACACTATATCTTTGGGACAAGCTCCACCAGAAAATGTAAACAAATCCAAGATGGCCGCCATGATGACGTCACTGTGACGTCATTTTCCAAAAGAGCATTTTTGGACGATTTTCGGTCAAAATCGTCGATTTTTTTAATTTTTGTTTTTTCTTCACAAAAACTGCATGATAAATTAGTAAATAATAATCTGATATAAAATAAAATAAGTTTTACCCACTTTTCCGTAGATAAAAGCAATTTTTTTGAAGAAATATGATGAAAGCATAACTTTTTCTTGTACCCCACATGGCCGCCATTTTGAATTTACCCATGATCCTCTGCTCGTGGGGTTATGCAAATAGGCTCAAAATGACCCCAATACGATACCCTATAATGTCACGAATGTTTCAGCTCTCCATTTTTTGGCGTTTCGGAGATATCGCAGAAAGTTTGGTAGGAGGGCATTTTGGCCCCCCTCCCCCAGGCCTGGTAGGGTTAATGAGGGAAGGGAGGGAGGGGGAGCAAATCAGGGGGTGTTTTTTGGTGGTGCTAAGACATATGTTTCAGAAAAATGCATCGAATCGCGTTGAATCAACTTGCTGAATTTTTGCATAATTTTTGAAGAAATATGGCGAAAACATCACTTTTCTGGTACCCCCACATGGCCGCCATTTAGAATTTACCCATGATCCTTTGCTCGGGGGGTCATGCAAATAGGCTCAAAATGACCCCAATATGATAATCGAAAAAGTCACGGAGCTTCAGCTCTCGATTTTTTGTCGTTCCGGAGATACAAGCAAAAAACCAACAGGGGGAGGCAGGCCCCCCCAGGCCAGGTAGGGTTAATGAATCTGCCTCCATTAAAGTAGGAAATGACAAGACATTCATGATGAAAGTCGTTTCGTTCTGACACTCTTTGCGCTTTATCAATATCACAATGTATATCGAAGAGCCACAATGACATTCAAGTCGTCGAAAGTACATGTTGTTTGAACGAAGTTATTGTCAGACGATTTGACCTATTAAGTTTCAGTATTTTCGTTATTTTGGAATTACACGATCTTAGAATAGCACAAATGCTTGTGCTGAAAAATTGGTCGAGTCCCGTGCAGGATTCTAACGAGCGACTCCACAGTCAGGCAGCTAATCCCCAGCACTGTATGTCGGCGATCTAAACCACTCGTCCAACGGGCCTCCCCCAAAAATAGGAGGTAGGGGACCGGTAATCTAGAAAACGAAGATACAGTACCCCTCTGATGATCGTAATGACACATCTCCCACCGCTGAATAGGAAGATATATTTTTGTCATTTAGAAACTGATCGTATAACAGTATTTTCCTTATCGTGGGATTACACTATCTTAGAACAGCACAAATTCTAGTGCTAAAAAATTGGTCGAGTCCCGTGCGGGATTCGAACCAGCGACCCCGGAGTCAAGCACCTTATCACCAGCAATGCATGTCGGCGGTCTAAATCACTCGGCCAACGGGACCGGCAGTCTTGAAAGCGAACTTACAGTACCCCTCTGATGATCGTTATGACACGGCTCTCATGTTTTGGGAGGTCCGTTGGTCGAGTGCTTTAGATCGCCGACACACAGTGCTAGCGATTAGGTGCATGACTCTGGGGTCGCTGGTTTGAATCCCGCACGGGAGTCGACCAATTTTTCAGCACTGAAATTTGCGCTATTTTAAGATAGTGTAATCCAAAAATAACAAAATTTCTGTTATACGATCACTTTCTAAATGACAAAAATATATCTTTCTATTCAGCTGTGTCATTACGATCATCAGAGGGGTACTGTATGTTCGCTTTCAAGACTACCGATCGGCTATCTCATATTTTTGTGGCAGGCCCGTTGGCAGAGTGGTTTACATCGCCGACATACAGTGCTGGCAATTAGGTGCCTGACTCTGGGTTCACTGGTTCGAATCCCGCACAGGACTCGACCAATTTTTCAGCACTGGAATTTGCGCTATTTTAAGATAGTGTAATCCAAAAATAACGAAAATACCGTTATACGGTCACTTTCTAAATGGCAACAAATTATATTCCTATTCAGCTATGGGAGCTGTGTCATTACGATCATCAGAGAGGTACTGCATGTTCGCTTTCAAGGCTACCGGTCTGCTACTTCCTATTTTGTAGGAGGTCCGCTGGCCGAGTGGATTACCTCGCCGACATGCAGTGCTGGCGATCAGGTGTCTTACTCGGGGTTGAAATCCCGTACGGGACTCAACCAATTTTTCAGTACCGCGCGGGACCAATTTTCAGAACTAGAATTGGTGCTATTCTAAGATAGTGTAATCCTCGAACAACGCCAATACTGTTATTCGATCATTTTTTAAATGACAAGAATATATCTTACTATTCAGCTATGAAAGCTGTGTCATTACGATCATCAGAAGGGTACTCTATGTTCGCTTTGAAGTCTACCGGTCTTCTACCTCCTATTTTTGTCGGAGGCCCGTTGGCCAAGTGGTTTAGATCGCCGACTGAAATCCCGTACTGGTCTCAACCAATTTTTCAGCACCAGAATTTTTGCTATTCTAAGATAGCGTAATCCCAAATTAACAAAAATACTTTTATACGATTATTCTCTAAATGACAATAATATATTTTCCTCTTAAGTTTCAGCCGAATAGAGGAGGTCTGCAAGGTGTTCACGGTAACGCATAATGATATCAGAAAGAGATTGCACTAAATAAAAGAGCCCGAGAGAGGAGCTGTTATTACCGGGTATTTAGTATTTTTTGATAATCCTTTTCCAGGATAATTCAAGGTTTCGAGGATGCTAAAAAAATAACCGTTAATGAGAAATATTAATTTCTTAATTTGGGATATGTTCCACGTATTAAAATAAACTTTTAGCCGACAAAGGAGGTCGAAAATAGGTTTCTATTGCACTGGTTTATATGAACCCTTTTGCGAGTGACTCCACAGAGCCTAGAGCGTATTTTATTTACGTTAAAGCAGTTTCAGCCGTGCATTTTGAATAAACTTGAACCGAGCGGAGGAGGTATCGAATGTATTGACAGGGACATGTGTGTTTAGAATTATCCTTTCCATGGTGGTTCAACATTTCTGGGGTCGTCCACAATGTCCGCAAAAATTAAACTATACACAACATTTTTTAATTTGAAACTTGTTCTAGCGACTTTGTGTATTGAAATCAAATTTGAGTCAGTAAACCGCAGACGATTTTTTGACAGTATTGCAACCAGTTTTGTAAATAATAAAAATGATTTTTTTAGACAGGCAGAGGAGGAGGTCATTAACCCTACCCGGCCATCTTGGATTTTTTTACAGTTTCTGGTAGAGCTTCACCCAAGGGTATATTGTGATAAGTTTCAGGGGTAACTCAAGGGGTAAGAAAAATAATTAGGGGGGCCATTTCGCCCCCCCAGGCCTGGACAAGTCCCAAAAAGCCCAGGCCAGATAGGGTTAACATATTAATTGGAACATACCTGTATAAGGGAATCTTTTCTCGTGGAGACTAGTGCCTTCGAGACCCTCCACATAGACTAGTAAACATTTCTAGTTATTTGTTACAGTATTTTCGCTATTTTGGGATTACACTGTAATTATAGCACAGATCCTCGTGTAGAAAATTGGAGTCCCCAGCGGGATTCGAACCAGCAACCGCCAGAGTAAAGAGGTACCTAATCGCCTTTAATGACAAAAAATATCTTCCTAGTTATTTGATTTTAATTCAGTCGACTGTGGACACAGTATAACTTGTTTTAATTAATCTTGTCCCATTGTTTATTCACGTTATTCAGTGCATGTGCATACTATCATAACTTACACGTATATTTTTTAATTTTGTTCAGGCATAATCTTGTCACTGTCATAAATGTATTTCTTCTGACTTTATGGATACTAACGGTCCACCATTTCTGGAGTACGGAAATATCGATACCAGAGTTTCAAACACTTGTGTTTTGAAACACCACAATGTGTGTTTGAAAACGTGCTGTGTTGTTCGAAACACTATATTTGAGGCACAGAAACTCCGATACGAATGTTTCCAGCACCGGTCTTTTGAAACCCCATAACGCGGATTTGGGCGTTTATTCACCGATTCCCAAGGTTACTCTATCAAGTATGATATACCGGTACTGTAATGCTCAAACTATCGCAAGAAATTAGCACAACCGGGTAATCTTCAACTAAGTGATACCGAAAATTAATAGGTTAATTTACAGTAGTTATTTTCTTGAAATTCCCAATCTAGTCTCTGGGAAGTCCGGTTTTTCGAAATACCACCTACGGCATTTCGAGATAAAGGACATAAATCTGTGGCATTATTCAAGGTGCACCTAAAGGGATGTCGGGGCCCTATCGGCCCCGTAGGATGGAGGCGGTGTGCTAAAGCATCCGATGCACAATGTCTCTTGAGAATCCCCACTATCATCCTAAGATCATTGAGATTCCTGTCTTCAGTGGTTTATTTAATGGAAGACTTATTAGTTTTTAATTAAAGTACCTACACGAAGTAAGGGTCACTTTACCCTGTTATAGATATCCATGCTTGGCATAACATCCAGAAAGTGATTTTCTTTTGAAAATCTATAATTCTTTCTGATAACCGATACATGCTGTTATGCTTGTTCGCCGTGTCACGTGTGCTATTCATATAGTACCACTATGTGATTTTGAACTACCTCATTTTTTTTGTATCTCGAACTACCAAAATTGCATGCTATCCTGCTGCAGCGACATTTGGGGTTTTGAAACTCACTATGCAGTTTTTCCAAAAACGAAAAGTAGGTTTCTGAAAAACCAAGTGGACGGGGTTCGGAACCCCATTTCTCGTTGCAGCTGGGTTCCACCCAATTTCGAGGTTTTGAAAAACTAACTTTTTACATTGTTGATACCCGCAATCATTTGTTAATAGACGGCCGTATGGTATTGTATGTGCTGTCGCCTCTTTCTGGTGACAGTATCAATTCATACTTATATTTACTCTGAACGCCGGTAAATCTGACGAATCGACGGACATGGACTGGCGATATTCGCGACTGCTCGGCCTATTCCGTCTAAGTACTTCGCGCATTAATGGTGTAGAGATTTTAAAGCTCTCTGCTGTGAACCTGATCCGCTGCACCTGAGGCACATCACGTGCTATAGGATGAGTTTCAGCTCACATAGTCCTCGTATTTCTCCCTTATCAGGATATAAAATTGATATCCAAATTCCCTTGAATCTACCCCCGAAGGATGTTTCTCCAGGTTTAGCGTCTAAATCTGATATTCATGGTAACGGAAGTCATACAGCTGACATGCGCTGTCCGGAGTTTCCGTGTGATGCTGTACTTTCAACACCGATGCCAGTATGGAATCTTATATAACAGTGCGATACGAGGTACTAATATTATCCGAAACCGTGTCGAGTGGGACTGGCGAATCAACCTCCGCCTATTCAGAACTCGAAGGACATTGAGAAGCGGGCGAATAAGTGGTTATGCATTCGCGAACGCACGGGCACATATTCGCTCATAATTTTGAATATGAGTCGAGTCTGAATTCGTTCCTAACTGTTCCAACATATTCACCCGACCCTATGGAAGGTCTGGATTTCTATATGAAATTTTCGATTTAATGCAGGGTAATTCGGAAGATTTATTTTCCCCTTTGAATTATACATAGAATTTTTCATTTTATCAAAAAATAAAAAAATGGAATTCCAATTAAAATTCCTTGGATTTCCAACATTGTTTTAGAATTTCGCGAACACTCTAAGGAAGTATCTGGTATTTCACATGGGATTTTAGGGATATTTTGATGATTTGTTTTGTAATTTGATATGGAATTATGGAAAGTCAAAAAATAACTGGGATTACGAATTAAAATGGTTTGCATCCCCCTGCCATTACAGCAAACAAATTGTTTTGGGGCTTCCCTTACGTAGGGGAAGGGTCTGGGTTTTTTTGGAAAGGCCCGGGCACCATGGCAATCTCACCAAAAAAACCCCCGTGAAGTTTAGGAATTTGTATCTCTGCCTTTACTGCTCCAAATTTCACAAAAGATAAGAAGGTAAAGAAGTAATAACTTATTTTTAAGATTGTGACAGTGAAGACACTTTGTTGAATCAGTTTCGACGTTCAGATCTTCAGCAGAACATTCTTCCACATCGCTAAACGGAATAACAGCAATGTTGCATGGCTAAGAGGTACAAAGCGTCCATGAATGAGGGACAGATAATTTGCATGGGACAGATAACTTGTTTAATCACATAACGGTTTTGTGGGCATTTTTTTTGCCGAATTAAGCAATAGGAAAAACGACAACGAACTTCATCATATTTAACCTATATTCTTGCCATCTAGAAATGCCAAGTTATATTTATTGCATCACACCTTCAACCTCCGGAAAGTGGCATATGTTACGTCATCTTCAGTCATCTTCAATAGGAGACCGTAGATTTAACCTATCTGGCCTAGGCTTCTGGGATCTGTCCTGGTCTGAAGGGACTGAAATCCCCCCCCCTAATTATTTTTCTCACCCCTTGAGCTAACGGGCTGAAACTTACCACACCATACCCTTGGGTCACCCTCTGCCAGAAAATGTAAACAAATCCAGGATGGTCGCTTTGATGACGTCACAGTGACGTCATTTTCAAAAACGACATTTTTGTGGTCGATTTTTCGGTCAGATTTTGCGAAATTTTTATTTATGCCATTTCTCCGCAAAAAACGCATGATAAATCAGTAAATATTAATGTGATGTGAAATAAAATAGTTTTTTCCCACTTTTCATCGCAGAAAAGCAGAAATTTTGAAGAAAAACGGCGAAAAAATCATTTTTCTGGTACCCTCACGTGGCCGCCATCTTGAATTTTCTCATGATTCTCTGTTCGGGGGTTATGCAAATAGGCTCAAAATGACCCTAATATGATAAACTATATAGTCACGGAGTTTCAGCTCTTCATTTTTTGTCGTCCCAGAGATGACGCAGAACGTTTGGTATGGGAGGGGATGGGGGCATTTTGGTCCTCCAGGCCAGGTAGGGTTAAACCCTCAAAGATATTGCAAATACTAGAATTCGATCTTGATAAAACTTCTCCAGTTCAATAATATTTAATAGTCTCCTGACACCTCACCAGCTGTATTTGTGGTACTTCTTGAAATTGCCTGATTATAATCGTTCTTGGGATATCATGTCCACAAGAAAGGTTGACCAAGGAACAAACAGGCGACGCCGACAATAACCTTTGAGAAAAATTGCCAGATGAATGAAAGTTGATGTTCTGAAAATGCGCAGGGGAGAGATTATATCTTCATAACTGATAATAAATATTTTTTCATTGAAGGCAACATTAAAAGAGCGGTAAAAACGATGCATCGTACTGACAAGAAGTCGTATGTCCCAACAGACAAATATGCTGACTGCATGTTCCTAAGAAAATCAAAAGAACCAAAAGTGTTCTCTGTGATGATTTGTATCCCAGCCACGCTTTCGTTGTAGATGTTCACGTGGACATCCTGAAGGACATGACCACACGGCCCCTTGCAGCGACCGTGTGAGCGGTATTAGATTCAAATATTTCGAAGCGATGTAAATGCCCTAACAAGTCATCTGTTGGAAAATGATTAACTATGTGATCGTCGGATGATTAAAACAGCCCAAACGAGAGAGGATTTATTGAAAAGCAAGTGGTTCATTAACGATAATTTATAATCGGACTTCGATGCCGCGACATGTTTCTAAAACATAATAATCAAATAGTACCAGATCGAGCAAATGCGTTTTATTGCAATAACTGAATAATCCAGCTTCATTAATTTGAACTGGAAGAACGCACCAATCAGAGGGAGTAGACATGTTAGATGAAATTAATCAATAATATTGATATAACAGATTATTGTATATAGATACATGTAACAAAATTGTGTACTATTCTTCAGAGATTGCAATCAGTGAGTGAGGGCAATAATAAGGGCCATCTATGAAGCTCATATTGACTAAACGGGAATGATCTCTTCTCCAGAAAGGTCATGTGAAATTCGATCCCAAGGGCTTGTTCTTCCGGAATGGGAGGAAATGCATAACATTGCTTTCTTGACATCTAAGAATTAGCTTCGGGGGCCGATTTTCTGACATGCTATTTTAGAATTGACAACGTTATCCTTCGGCAGATTATGGGATTGATCACGAAAAACACACAGTAAATTCCTCGATGAATCTGCTAATAAGAAAACACATTAATTTTATGGATGACTGGATGGCGGAAAATTTAGCGTGTTACATAAACGACAAACAATGAAGAGCTGGAACTCCGTGACAGTTTGAGACTATTCACGTATTCCCCCGAGCAGAGGATCATGGGAAAATTCAAGATGGCGGCCACTTGGGGTCCAAGAAAAGTGATTTTTTTGTCATATTTCTTCAAAATTTCTTCTTTTCCGCAATGAAAAGCGAACAAAAACTATTTTATTTCACATCACATTAATATTTACTAATTTATCATGCAGTTATTGCGGAGAAATTGCATGAATACAAAAATCGGAAAATCTGACTGAAAAATCGACCAAAAGATGCCATTTTGAAAATGACGTCATCAAAGCGGCCATCTTGAATTTTGTTACATTTGCTGGTAGAGCTTGACCCAAGGGTATAATGTGGTAAGTTTCAGCCCTCTATCTCAAGGAGTAATAAAAATAATATGGGGGGCCATTTCGGCTCCCCCAGGCCAGATAGGGTTAAACTCGGCATCAGTTAGTTATTAGAGGGAGCTTCGTAACAATAACCAATCACGGTGTTCCGAAAGTTGGTCAAGAACTAATGAATTATCCTTATCGATGGGTTAGCCAAGATACTGGGAATAAATTTTAAGCTCCAGGTGGACCCTTTAGTGATACCGCTGTTTAAATATTTAGCTTGATCGTATATTAAACCAAGAGATGATAGTTCACGATAAGAGTCCAATCGCGCAATCATGCCTGCAAACCATAGCAATCAAATGATACAATATCAAACAAATCGTATGTTTTATTCAAACATTCGGAAATGAGAATGGATGACTATGGTTAAGCTTCATTGAATTGAGATGACAGCACGCATCATTCCATTCCGAATGTGTGTGCAAGCTAATAATATTGATATTATGAGTCATTATATTCATACAAAAGAATAATACTCTAGACCGGACTACTGTAATAGTAGCACTAGTATCACAGTGTGTTGCGACTTCAGTGGCGGCATATAGAGTTGTCCTTGGACAAATATAACGTTTCCAATCGAAATAATACAGCACTTATCAAGTGAACGTGAATTTTCTCTTCTCGAGAGAAATGGAAGTTGATCCCAGGCCTTCGAAATTATATTTCGAAAAAAAAACTACTTTTGCTTCCTCAACGTCCATGAATTAACCTTGGGGTTGTCAGTTTGTTTGACAAGCTTTCATCGGAGGGTTGCCTTCTCTGAAGAGTAGGATTGGTGACTCGGGAAAAGTTAACCCATGGAAAATATGAGAAAATTGAACTTTCTGAACATTCAATAATATTCTATAGATCGTAAAGTACACCAACGTTATTTTTTACTTAAACTGAAGCTGGATGGTGAAACATTAGGAGTGTGGAAAATGAAAGAATCATTGGTTTGCTGATCAGTCCGTTTCACACAATCTTGAAATGTCTGTTTCCAAATACAGAGCGAAACGATACATGGTTCGCAACAAATGTGATACGGAAAACTCCACGAAATATGCCATATCAAAATTCAAAGTGACTAAAACTGATTTGTGAAATTCTGTATTCAGCCAAATGTGAAGTGTCGCCATTCATCATGTGGTATGATCTCAGTGACCAATGATGTGTGATGTTACTCACGATGTTTAGAGCTGGATGGTGTACCCACTTCGAAACAGATTTTGCCAAAAAATATCGTGACGTTGTTCGGAATGGTGACGTTAATGTACCCCTGCTATTCGCATTGACAATTCTCTCCTAACCCTATCTGACCTGGGTTTTTGTGACCTGACCAGGCCTGGGGCCGAAATGGCCCCCTAATTATTTGTTCTTACCCCTTGAGCTAGGGAAGCTGAAACGTACCACACTATACCCTTGGGTCAAGCTCTACCAGAAAATGTAAAAAATTCCAAGATGGCAGCTTTGATGATGTTACAGTGACGTCATTTTCAAAAACAGCATTTTTCGGTCAGATTTTCCGAATTTTTTTTATTTTTGCAACTGCATGATAAATTAACAAATATTAATGTGATGTGAAACAAAATAGTTTGTGCCCCCTTTTCATCGCGGAAATGCAGAAATTAAAAAAAATATGACAAAAACATCACTTTTCTGGTACTCCACGTGGCCGCCATCTTAAATTTACCCATGATCCTCAGCTCGGGGGTTTATGCAAATAGGCTCAAAAGGACCCCAATATTATAAACTATAAAGTCACCGAGATTTTTGGTAGGGGAGCATTTTGCCCCCCCCCCCCCTCACTCCATGCCAGGTAAGGTAAGCGAGTGGCTAAATGACAAAAATGAACTGAAGATGTAAAAAATCGGATTATTTGGGCTAAGCTGGTGTCTGATGTGACGAAAACTTCATTTGGCATTTCCTGGTTGCTTAATGCTACCATCAAATTATGTTACCTCGAGAAGATAAAAAAGAGTCTCATATTTCAGACCTAAATTGAAATTTATTCTAGCCTTTTATTAACTAGATATCTAGATTAACAGCACCAATTTTCTTGGAAAATCCTGTCAATCAAATAAACACAGATTGATTCAGCAGCACATCTTATTTATAGAGAGAGAGATAGAGTGAATTAAGGTTTAACGTCGCGTTTAGCATTAGTTAGTGTTAGGGTTAGGCGACGGTCAAACAAAATGCTAAGTATTCAAACAAAAACAAGTTGATAACCCAGCAATGCAGAAGAAATCAACACAACACGCCAATATATATACATACAATAAATTTACATAACGAAACGATTTATCTCAAATAACCTAAAATGCAGACTTATTTCACCCCATTAAACGATCTTTTAAAGTAGAATAAAACTAATCTCTTACAACCTTCAAATTTACACAGTCGATCAGAATATGTTTCACTGTAAGACCTTCTGGGAATGGTTCCTTTTTAGTGAATGTTCGTGCGTCAATCGTGTATGGGCGATTTTACATCGCCTGATAATGGCTTCATCGAAACGTTTTTGGCTGTTCAGATGAGTATTTCCTACAGTTTTTTTTTAAACTTATGAAGATTTTTATTATCCACAGCATCACATAAAGAATGAAACAGCCTTCTCACATAATCATAGATAGAGGGTCTGCAATCACTATATGGCATTCCAACAGGATCAACCTCATTATATAGGTCTGCTTAGCCATTTCATTAGCTTCAGTATTTCCTTTGATGACAACGTGGCTAGGCACCCAACAAACACAACATCAATCGGTTGATGAAATCTACGATCATATAATTGTAGAATGTTCTAGATGGTGGGATGAGTTGAAGTTCCACTTTTAAAAGCTTGATTGCATGACAGTGAATCTGAGAATATGACATATTTTCCTCCTATGGTAGACCCAATACCTTCTAAACTACAATAGAGCTTTGGCAGTGAAAATCCAACTTTTATCTGGAAGTCGACAGGTTTTAGTTTCAGAACTAAAGATAGTAGCACACGCTACTCTCCCACCATCTTCAGAACCATCTGTATAAATAGCTTGATGCGATCTGTACTTTTCCCTCAACAGACTAAATTCTTGTGTATACACGAGATGGCTCGTGTCTGCCTTTTTCTATAAAAATGAATGACAAAAGAGATGATTACAATTTCGACATCGTAAACTATCCCTTTCTGGAAAATAATATTCCAGTGGGACCTGCATATGGCGTATACATATCACGCCTAATAGCATTTGCTAGATCCTGTGTTAAATGTGACGATTTTAATCAACGTCATCAAACATTGTTGCAGAAACTTATAAAACAGAGCTACACCACCAAGCGCCTCCACTCAAGGTTTCTCAAATTTGGCGATACATATCGCATGCTGATAGCAAAACACGAGCGTAGCGTGCAAGATCTATGGTGTTACGTTTCATAACTTGTGTCTAATTCCGCTTAACCCAGGGGCTAGGGGTCGTATGGATCCATGTACTTCAAGAACCTCATTGTACTCATATGAACAATCGTAAATCAAAGCGTGAGGGAGATACATCATTCTTTAGATGACGACTCTACAACGAATATTGAGGATTAAGAATACTGATCAGCGATACGTATTTGATGTTTTTGAAACATCATGTTGTCTTGTCGGCATCATTGAAAACTGTTGACCGCTTCTCTCTTGCAGGAAACTAGCCTATGTTTTTGTATACTATGATTGTCTTTTTGAATTTGGTGCTAATACTGTTATATGGAATGTGGAATAGGCCTTTAGATTATGGACGCGGATATTCTTTAATGGACGACGGCTGAACCATGAATGACGGACCAGACGCATTTATTTTATATTTCGTCATTCTAATATCTACCTCTGGCCCGGCTAACTGCCATGGTGAAACAGGTAAGAGCTTGTTAGGTAAAATTTGACTAAGCTTGATACCAGCTGCTACAATGTGTGGTTTCATAAGAATTCCAAGAGGTGGAATAATGGATCGTTTCTTTAAATACAAATCCACGTTTTGAGGGTTAAAAACACAGTTTTTTGCAGGATTTGAGTGATTAGATAGCAATTTAGTGATATTTGCAATGCTTCTTCAATTCTGCGCAGTTTTAAAGAAGATTCATCTGCTTTGACATTTAAGCTTTCTGTAGGTGATGTTCTGGCCGTCCCTAGGCAAAGTCTTAGTCCTTGATGGAGAATTGCCAAGTTTGACTTGCTTACACCGTTGTAAACAATAGAGCCGTAATCAAGATTACAACGAACAAGTGATCGATATAAATCGAAAAGAGTCTGCTGATCTCCTGCCCACTTATATCTGGCAACTACCTCAAACAAATCAAGAGCTTTAGTGCACTTAGCTGTCAAGCAATTTATATGTGATAAGAACGTTAATCGGTGATCAAACGATGTTCCTAAGAATTTCGGTCACTTCTTTTGCAACCTTAATTTCAGTTCCATCTAGAGAGAGAGAGAATTAAGGTTTAACGTCGCGTTCAGCAATATTTCAGCTATATATCGACAATCAAACAAAATTCTAAGTATTCAAGTTACTAAATCAGTAAACTAATGCGCTAAACAGGTGCAACCATTAAAATTTGCATAACAAACCGATCTCTCTCAAATAATATAAAATACAATCTTTTACCCGGCTAAAAAGATCTTCCAGCGTAGCTGCTCCATAAAAATTATCTCTTACAATCTTAAAATCAATGCAGTCTATGGAAATATGTTTCACCGTGAGAGCTTCATGACATGGAATACACCTTGGGACCGGCTCTTTTTTTAGTAAATGTTAGTGTATGGCCGATCCTACATCGTCTAATCATAGCCTGGTCGAAACGTTTCTGGCTGTTCAGATGAGTATAACCAACAGTTTGTTTTTGAACTCGTGAAGTTTGCTATTATCGATAATATACCATAAAGCTTGAAACAGGTTTCTTACATAAGCGCAGATAGATGGTCTGAAGTCGCTGCGTGGGATTTCAACAGGATCAACCTCCTCATCCGGAGCGGCCTACCCATTTTATCAGCTACAATATTTCCTTTGATGTCAACGTGACTAGGCACCTAACCAAACACAATATCTAGCTGTTGATCAAATCTAATGTCATATAATTGTAGAATTTTCAAGATTGTGGGATGAGTTGAATTTCCACTTTTAATCACTTGAAGGCACGACAGTCAATCTGAGAATATGACATATTTTTCCTTCTAGTGGACCCAATACCTTCTAAAGCTGATAATAGAGCTATTGCCTCTGTACTGAATATGGAACTTTTACCTGATAGACGATATGTTTTAGTTTTGGAAATAAAGATAGTAGCACATGTTACTCTCTCACCATCTTTAGAACCATCTGTATAAATAGCCGTATGTAATCTGTATGTATCTCTCAGTAGACCAAATTCTTGTGTTTATACGAGCTGGCTCGTGTCTGCCTTTGTATATTTCGTCAGTAAAATTTCTACTTATGGTTTGGCTAACTGCCATGGCGGAGTTGGCATGAGCTCGTTAGGTAAAATTTGACCAATTTTAATACCAGCTGCTACAATGTGTGGTTTCATACGGATTCCAAGAGGTGGAATAATCGGGGAATTTTTTAAGTAGAAGTCCATGTACTGAGGGGTGAAAACCCAGTCATATGCAGGATTTGGGTGGATTGATCGAGATTTTGTGATATATTGCAGCGATAGTGTAATTCTTCGAAGTTCTAAAGGAAATTCATCTGATTGGACATACAAGCTTTCTTTATGTGATGTTCTGAACTTACCGAGGCAAATTACAACACATATAAGGGAAGTGGGAAGAGGTGCCGACATACTGACAGAGCCACATGACTTTACAGAAAAGTCTTCCGGTTAACCTATTCTAAAGCACATACCAAGAATCTAACGATTCGTGATATGTGTTGTATCTCAGGTACGCTTTTATTGTACCTGTTCATGTGGCAACTTGAATGATATGACCACACGGCCCCTAGCACCGCCATAAGCGGTATTAGATACAAATTTAGAGAGCTATGATGGAAATGCTCTGACAACTCGTATACTGGTAATTGGTGAGCTGTTTCGCTGTGACAACTCGGAGGTTGGTGAGCTGTATCGTCGTCAGATGTAAATGACGGCATTTAACACAACAGACTAGTCTGTAAGGCCCGATGTCGACCCAGCATCAACTTCCCACAAATGCCAACATATATCAAAGACCAAAAAGGTCTGTACAGGGGGCAGGCCTCGGGGACGAAACGTCCACCAGCAGAATCTCGCCATATACAGGTAAAAATTACAACACATATAAGGGAAGTGGGAAGAGGTACCGACATACTGACAGAGCCACATGACTTCACAGAAAAGTCTTCCGGTTAACCTATTCTAAAGCACATACCAAGAATCTAACGATTCGTGATATGTGTTGTATCTCAGGTACGATTTTATTGTACCTGTTCATTTGGCAACTTGGATGATATGACCACACGGCCCCTAGCACCGGCATAAGCGGTATTAGATACAAATTTAGAGAGCTATGATGGAAATGCTCTGACAACTCGTATATTGGTAATTGGTGAGCTGTTTCGCTGTGACAACTCGTGTACTGGGGATTGGTGAGCTGTATCGTCTTGGTGAGGCTTAGTCCTTGATGGAGAATGGGATCTAGCTTTGCTAAGTTTGACTTGCTTGCACCATTGTAAACAGTATAACGATAATCAAGTTTGGTACGAACACGTGATCGATATAAATGGAGAAGAGTTTGCTGATCTCCTTCCCACTTATAACTGGCAACTATCATCAACAAATCTAGAGCTTTCGTGAATTTGGCTTTCAAGGAATTTATATGCGATTTGAATGTTAGTCGTTGGTCAAACAATATGCCTAGGAATTTGACCTCTTTTACCACTTTCATTTCAGTTCAATATGATGTAAGTACAGGATCTTTGTGCTGGAAATACCTTCTGCAAAAGTGTATACAATTTGTCTCAGCTCTGGAGAACGTGAAACCATTTTTCATTTCTGAATTCTATTTGGACAAAGCTGTGATGCTCTCTCAATATTATGCTTACTTTTTCCAGTACACGATATGCTGAAATCATCTACAAATAGTGAACCATCAATTGATTTACTAAAAATGCAGCTAAGCTGTTGATCTTGATACTAAACAGAGTGGTAGACAAGATACTACCCTGTGGAATACGTGGATCTTGATCGAAATGGGTAAACGGGCTGTTAATCCCATATTATGATGGCCTTTTAAAATTCCGTATTTCCAAATAACACCAAATTACAAGCGTCTAGTCCGTCATTCATAATCCAGCCGTCGTCCATTATAGAATATCCGCGTCCATAATCCAAAGACCTATTCCATTTTCCATATAACAGTATTAGCACCAAATTCAAAAAGACAATCATAGTATACAAAAACATAGGCTTGTTTCCTGCAAGAGAAGCGGTCAACAGTTTTCAATGATGCCGGCAAGACATCATGATGTTCCAAAAATATCAAATCCGTATCGCTGATCAGTATTCTTAATCCATAATATTCGTTGTAAAGTCGTCATCTAAAGAATGATGTATCTCAGTGTTGCTTTGATTGTGACTGTTCATATGAGTACCATGAGGTTCTTGAAGTACATGGGTTCATACGGCCCCTAGCCCCGGGTTAAGCGAAATTAGACACAAGTTACGAAACGTAGCGCCATAGATCTTGCACGCTACGTTCGTATTTTGCTATCAGCAGGCGATATGTATCGCCAAATTTGAGAAACTTTGAGTGTAGGCGCTTGGTGGAATAGCCCTGTTTTTTAAGTTTCTGCACCAGTGTTCTGTGACGTTGATTAAAATCGTCACATTTAACACAGGATCTAGCAAATGCTACTAAGCGAGATATGTATACGCCATATGCAGGTCCCACTGGAACATTACTGTCCAGAAAGGGATAGT
>JAVTVY010015468.1:0-64171 GCA_036873755.1 Hanleya hanleyi
ATGGCATGTTGTAGAAAACATGTTTCCTTAAGGGAAACAATAAGAACTGATGTTTCCGAACATACACAGCAGGTAACAGAGGAATTATGTAATTAAAAATGTCGGAGTGTCGGAAGCCTAGCCAGGAATTCAGGTCCGGGAAGGAAATAGGCGCCAGAATCACCGTCTCATGAATAGACCCAAAACTGTTAGTGCCGGTAAAGGATTAAGTGTTGGCACTTCTCGACATGTTACCTGAACATGCCAGAACAACTCAGCGGAGTCACAATCAGCCAATGAAACTTTCGGTCACAAAACAAACTGTCACATCTGCAAAGAGTAATTAAAATTTATGGGTGTGGCAGGGGATTTTCGATACGCTTAAAAGACAGGCAACGCAGTGTAGAAGTCAGTTACTTTCTACACTGCACAAATATACTTATTGCTGATTGGAACTCCCGCGTTGTTCAGGTAAGTCGATATGTTATTATTTGTTTATTTCAGAATTGTAACTTCTTATTACTATATAGGTCTGAGAAATGATTCTAATTTACCAAAGCTTCGGTGTTACCATTTGACAAATATCTGTGAATATTATATTTAAGGATTTCTGTGTCATTACTGTAATATTACGAAGTCACGAACTGTTGCTATACTGTTGCTGTTGCTAATTGTATACTATTATGTTCATATATAGATATCCATGTTGATGATTGTAAACTTATTAGAACTAAATGAGTTACTTTCTACACTGCACAAATATACTTATTGCTGATTGGAACTCCCGTGTTGTTCAGTTTTTCAGACTACATTTCCCCGTTAATTGAGAATATTGAAAGGTCGGTATATACCTGTTCAATAAATGGTGGAGATAGAGGCTTGACCCCCGTACCTCTCGCAGAACAGAAATTATTAAGTGAACATCACTTCATATGAACAGCAGTGCTACCCCCGAAAATAATTATTCACTGAGAAGTTTAGGTCCGGCTAGGACAGTAGAAGAAATTGTGAACGAAGTAACACCACTTTTCTTGGACATGCCTAGTCCAATAGTTTTGGACAAATTCACCGGAACCGGAAATGGACAGTTCTGGTGGGAAAAATTAATTCGATATGCGGCATTCCACAAATGGAATGACGAGCTCACATTGAATTTGTTACCATTTCAATTGAGTGGAGAAGCCGAAAAATGGTTCAATGGACTTTCAGCCACTACCAAATCTAATTTAGTGCAAGTGAAACAGGAGTTTCTCAAACGTTATGGACCTGAAGAACTGTTTGATATGTCAGTGCTAATGCAAGGTCAAAAACCCGGTGAGTCAGTGACAACGTACATTGAACGTATTAGGGAAATGTCAGTGCATCCAGAAGTTCCAGAAAGACTATTAATTCCCATGTTAGTAAATGGTCTAAAAGACGACATAAAGGCACATGTTATGCCACAACACCCAACGAAGATGGACCACCTTGTCGAGATGGCAAAATACGCTGAACGAACAGTTGCATCGTTAGCTAGTTCTGCAACAACAGTGAACGCCGTTACATCCAGTTCGGCCATATCAGCGTTAGAAACACGCATAGATCAACTTGCGGCACTGGGTGATGACAGCAACTACAAGACCATATAGTGAGAGACGCGAACGTCCAGACAACCAACAGTATCACAGGGACTACTCACAACACAGATCTGGACATTATCAAGATAACCATCAGGGTTACAACAACAGTCAAGGACAGTCACGGAGTCGACGTTTCAACGACCACCAAGGACAATCAGTTGGAGACCAGTGTCGGAAGTGTGGTAAGTCTTGGGCTCCTGGTCACTTCGCACATTGTCGAGCAAAAGGGGTAACTTGTTATAAATGTGAAGGAAAAGGACATTTTGCTAGACTATGTGAATCAAGTAGAAGATAGGGGTGTTCGCCTGTCCATAGAAGTAAACTCTCTGGGGGCGGGCATACAGTAGAAGTAGAGAATGACAAGAAGAAACGGAAACCAAGAAATGTAGGTAGAGAACATGTTAATGTTATGACAACAATGGGCAAAAATACCATTTCAGTTAAGCTAAAAGAAAAAAACTTTCAGGCTTTAATTGACACAGGGGCTACTATATCAGTTATTTCAGAAAAACTGTTGAAAAAAGTAGGCCTCGACCGGAGTGTTTATTCAGATTCGCATATACAGGAGGTATCCGGCGTAGGAGGTGAAAAACACGCTGTCCTAGGTTCTATGATAATACCCTTTTCTATTGGAGTTCTCTCCTTGTCATACACGTTCCACATTCTACCCAACATGTCCTACCCTATCATTCTAGGCAACGATTTTCTGGAATTTAATAGAGCATCAATTGACTATGGTACGAAAACATTATCGTTGCAAGGTAACTCGAATACCGTAGTCATGACAATGACGAAAGATGGTTTGGCTAGAACGGCTGAAGTATGCTTTATAGCTCCAAATTCACAAATAGATGTACATGTCAAAGTTTCACACTTACACAAAGGACAAGTCGCCTTATTAGAACCACTTCCTGAACTAGCCGCTCTAGGTGTCGCTGGTGGTAAGTGTGTCATTCAGCCGAAGGAAGGTAAGTCTTATATGAGAATAATGAATCCCACAGACGAACCTATTCATCTTCCTTTTCGTAAAGTCATAGCAACAGTGACAGAAGTACCAGCAGATGATATCCATACAATGGTTCGTCATGACGAGACCAAAACCAAACCTTCATCCGTCAACCAAGATTTGTCAGATAAGCTGGACTATATTGATTTTGATTTATCCAATACTGAACTTTCCGATAGTGAGAAAACACAGTTACAAACATTTTTGAACAGGAATAGAGATATTTTTGCTTCTTCTAAAGCAGAACTTGGACGCACAAACTTGCATGCGCATAGGATAGATACGGATCCTGATGCACCTCCAGTGAGGATGCCCTTTTATCGCACAAGACCGGAAGGTAAAGCTGAAATAGATAGACAAGTTGATGAAATGTTATCAAATGACATCATAGAGCCCTCAGATTCATCATGGCATAGTCCCGTTGTATTGGTGAAGAAAAAGAATGGAGAATTCAGATTTGCTGTTGATTATCGGAAAGTTAACAAAATTACTAGACCGGTATCTTTTCCCATTCCACGTCTTGAAGATGTATGGGACGCCGTTGGCGACTCAAAGGCTCAGATATTTTCTACCCTAGATTTAGCTAGTGGGTTCTGGCAGGTCCCGATGGACCCGGAAACAGCGCATAAAGCCGACTTCATCACTCACAGCGGGGTGTATCAGTGGAAAGTCATGCCTTTCGGTTTGACAAATAGTCCGTCAATTTTAATATGGTCATGACAAAAGCGTTACGTGGCGTCAATTGGCGCTTTGCGTTAACATATGTGGATGACGTCCTGGTCATGAGCCGGAACTTCCAAGAGCATATACAGCATCTTGCGCAAGTATTCGACAAATTGAGACAGGCTAACCTCACTCTGCAACCCGGTAAGTGTAATTTTGCCACACCACAAGTCACATATTTAGGACATATTATCACAAAAGAAGGAATCAAAACTGATCCAGCTAAAACAAAAGCAATCACCACGTTTCCTGTACCCAGTAACGTCACACAGGTGCGAGCATTTCTAGGTGTATGTAACTATTACCGGAAGTTCATCAAAGCTTTTTCGGCTATAGCTCACCCACTCCACAATCTTCTTCTCAAAGACGTCACCTTTGAATGGACAGATGATTGTCAGAAGGCATTCGAGACACTCAAGACAGCCCTAACTTCTGCCCCGGTCCTAGCATACCCGGATATGACTAAACCATTTATCCTAACCACGGATGCATCAGGGTTTGCCATAAGTTACATACTTGGACAAAAAGATAGCGAAGGTAGAGAGAGAGTAATCTCGTATGGCGGAAGGTCCTTGAAAGGATATGAGAAAAAATGGTCCGTGACCGACCAAGAATGTGCGGCAGTTTTGGAAGGCGTGAGAACCTATAGAGTATATCTCACTAGCAAACCATTCACAATAATAACAGATCACAAAGCCTTAACATGGTTGCAGACAGTTAAACATATGAACAGTAGATTGCACAGATGGGCATTGGAATTGCAAGGATACAATTATGAGATTATCCACAAAGCAGGCAAATCTAACACGAATGCAGACGGATTGTCCAGACGGGAGTATGATAGCGTCAATCATATTGAAACTGCAGGAGACAAGCTGAAGACAGAGGTAGGTTTTTTCTATGGTTCCCCATCAACCACCCTCATCATAGCAGCAGCTTCAGAAGTTTCGGAAAATCCGGAGGCTCCGAGTGAGAAAACAAAAGAGTTGATGAAGTTGCAAAGAAACTGTGATGAGTTGAAACATATCATCAGGTATAAGCTTCATGCAGACCTACCAGATGATCCCAATGAAGCAAAGAAAGTTCAAAACACTTCCAATGAGTATGATATGTTGAATGGCATCTTATATCACTGGCACCAGCCACGATTAAAACATATTTCTGAGGATTGTACACTTGTTCGTCAGTTAGTAATGCCAGTTTGTTTACGCGGAGATGCATTGCGTTCCTATCACGACTCAAAAGCAGGTGGGTGTCATTTTGGAGCTCAAAGGACATATGAAGCATTACGCAGGAGTTACTACTGGACAGGTATGTATCAGAACACATACGACTATGTCAGAACTTGTGACACCTGTCAGAGAAGTAAGCAGCCTAGAAACGCCAAGCCAGCCCCATTAACACCCATGCCCATAGACGAAGTATTTGAACGCATTCATATCGATTTCATCGGTCCCATAACAGAGACACCTGATGGGTTCAAAAACATTCTCTTAGTAGTAGATAGTGCATCTCGATGGAGTGAAGCTTTTCCGTTGAAGACACAGGAAGCAACTGAAGTCGCAAAAGTTCTTTTCGAAGAAATATTTTGTCGCTATGGCGCACCGCATAAGATTGTATCAGACAGAGGCAAAAATTTCATGTCCAAATTGGTTGGAGCAATTTGTGAAATGTTTCAGGTAACCCATCATTTCACAAGCGCTTATCATCCTCAAACCAATTCGGCTTGCGAGCGAACAAACAGCTCCATCATTTCGGCTTTACGTGCATATTGTGATGGTACGCACTCAAATTTGGCCTCAGTTGATGCCTTGTATCATGATGTCGTTTCGTATGTCTCCATGTACACAGTCGACTCAAACATCCCCATACCGGATGTTGTTTGGCAAGGAAATGAATCTGCCATTTGATACAGCCATTCTTCCAAAGGACAAGCTTCCCCATGGAGCTAAACTACACATAGAACAAGTTATGGATAACTTAAAACGTACCAGAGATATAGCTGCGAAATTTACAAAAACGGCACAAGATAGAAGCAAAGAACGCTATGACAGAAAAGCAGCTAGCCCCGATTACAAGGTAGGAGACTTGGTTTTGTTAACTTCACACAAGTCGAAGAGAGGTTTATCACCTAAACTATGTCCAAAGTTTACAGGCCCTTACTACATAGTTCACGTTGGAGAAAATAACACGTATAAACTCCGAAAACAATCTGATAACACAGAAATCAAATCTCGAGTACACGCTAACAGGTTAAAGCGTTATTATGATCCGCAAGATAGGACAGAGCCTTACTTCACTCCAACGTCAAAAGATAAAAATGACACGAGGCCTGCGACAAAGGAAAAAGGCGGAGCTGAGAAAACAGGTCAATCAAAACAAGAACAAAAGCAACCACAAAAAGCTGAGACAAAAGCAGACAAAGACAAAAAGTGGTACAGAATAGATAGATTGCTGAAAATGAAAAAGTCAAATGGCAAGACATACTATCTAGTTAAGTGGTATGATGCCACTGAAACTTCTTGGGCAGAGGATAAGGATATTACGGATAGAGCCAAGCAGTTATTCCATATAAATCGGACGAAAACAGGTAGAAGACGCAAACGGCCATATAGACATTTTAAGAGACCGTAAATCAGTATCCGTTATGATACTTAGAAAATAGAGCTAAAAATGTATTTAACAGACACACATAGGTGCGTAAACCGTTGAAGTTGGACTACCAAAGATAAGGTATAGCAATACACAGCAGTTGCGGAGGCAGTATTCGTTACTCCAAGAGGCGCCTTTTTCATCCTTGTAACACCTTGGCTATTTTCTCTCAAATTTCCCTCTTTTTCTTTGTGTAATACCAGCGCCTAAAACTTATAGTGCTAGAAGGTGTATCTGATCAATACATTTTCACTCATTTGCGTTGATACTACATTACTAACAACACTCTTCTCTTCTCATTAGGGACTTGGATGAATCGAATGCTTTGCCTCCTGCTTCTGCTGTTGTCATTCTCAAGACCAGTTTTGGCCAGCCCAAACGAGAAGGAAGTAGATATTCTTCAACGCTTAAATTATGGAGTTTTATTTGTAAAAGAAGGGACTTTACAAGTGGGTAATGAGTTTTGGTTGAACACATTTGAAGTTGCTTTGCCCAGGTCTATCAATCTTGGATTGCCACAAAAGTGCCCCACAGTAGATAAATGTAGAGCGGATATTAACTTTAGGTTATCGACATTTTACTCAATTCAGCAACGCACACACAACATGTTACGAGACACACTCAGGTATCTTCATGAATTAACACCTCAAATCGACTCACAGAACTTTGGAAAGAAAAGAGCTTTATTTTCCTTTATCGGCCAGTTATCCCGATCAATTTTTGGTACCGCTTCCCTCAGCGATATAAAAATCTGAGCTTCTCACATTTCAGCCCTTAGTAAACGAAATTCAAAATTAGCATCAGTATTGGTACAACATGAGAATGAATTATCATCTTTCATGACAACTGTAGATAATCGTTTCACAGACATAGTTAATGGTATAACAAACAATCACAGAGAAGTTGAAGCTGTCAAGCATGATTTATTTTCAATGGGAGAGAATATTTCGATAGCTTATTCAAAGTTATCCATGTTAGTCACGCAACAAATCAACTTCGCCAGTGTTTTAGAACACCAATTACAGGATTTAAAAACAAGTATACACAGTTTAGTAAATGGCAAACTTTCACCAACTCTCATTTCGCCACACATTCTTGCACATACTATTCATAGAATACAACACATTTTGTCTATTCGCTATTATTATGAGAATGCAGAATTCTTGTTTGCGCGTAATCATTCTCGAAATTTCCTATTTCTCCGATAAAAGGTGTCCTTTCACTATTTAAAATTGTTAATTTACCAGTCCCTATCAATGCCACTTCAAAACACGCATCTCAGCTTTTACATTTAAGGGAATATTTTACCATCACAAATACCAATGAGTATTATACAATTTTGAATCAGGCCACGTTATCTACATGTATAAAGAAGGAGAACTTCCATTGTCCAAACATGATCACGTTATTACCCATCACACATAGCACATGTGAGACTGCTTTGTTTTTAAACCAAAAACATCAAGCATATGAATTATGTGATTTCCGGTTTATTCAAACTCCGATTCAATCAAACATGTTAGAAATATATCCATCTTCGATTTTAGTTTATAAAATGCAATCTTTATCTCTGGTGTGTCATGGCACACAGAAAGTCATACCTGGTTGTACGTTCTGTTTGATTGCTCTACCTTGCCAATGCTCTTTAGCTAGTTCGAACTCCTATATTGCCCCCCGTTTAACATCATGCAAGAATGACACGAAAGAAGTCAGTGTTATTCATTCGGTCAACCTGGCTTTGTTGCAGTCATTCTTTTCTACGGACACTATAAATGATATAGCTGGTGATACAACATTTTCCCAACCCCTCGTAGTTGATATTCCTCAGTTCGAAATGTTCAATCACACATATAACAATATATTGGCACAAGATCATCAGGGTCATTTAAGCTTAGCTCGCATGGTAACAAGTGCAAAACGGAGGGAAAAAGTTTTTCGGCATTTGGCCGAGCCTATTTTGTCTGGTGATATCCCTATTCAGTCAACGTGGTTTGATACTCAGTCTACCTTGTCCTTAGTTGCCTTAATTGCCGCTACTTTATCTATGCTTGCATTTATTTGGGCATTTCTCAAAATTCGGGCATTGACAGCCATGATAGTAATACTACAAGCCCAGAAGACACACGCAAATCTGATGTTACCGGCGTTTCATTATAAACCAACCCTCCCAACCTCTCCTTCCAGTGACCTACCTTCTTTAGAAACCAACTGTATACCCACATCACCGTATATTTATTGGATATTCGCTTTGGTGACCATCCAAACTATTTTTATTGTATGCCACTTCCTTCGACAATGGCACAAGAAATCTCATCACTCGACCATACTTTTGGAAATCACTTCAGGTAGCCGTTGTATCATGGTTCCCCTACTGACAATCCCGTTGTGTTTATCTCATTTAGACGTTTCCTATCCAAAAACTATTACTGATGTTAGAGTCACAGGAAAAATATTTACAAAACTACAAGTATCGCTTCCAGGTTTTCGACTTTTCGATCGTGTGTCAAACCAGCATATTTCACTACCAATGTCGTATTCTGTGTCCCCGTGGTCAGCATACCAAGTAGGGAAAGTGGTGAAACAATCATTTATAGCATATTTAGTCGTTCAGCATCAGGGATATTTAACAGCTCTTCCTAGAACTTGACACGAAGGCCAGCAATATCAAGAAAATTCAATTACAAGTGCCACCCCCTTGGTACCCACATTCCACTGATACAAGAATGCTCGCACAATAAACAAGGCTATCTGACCGGTGCCCACGATAGTTATTACCTGATGAAATACTGAGTCTCCAGTTGACATATTTACATTGTTTTGTTGTATTTTAGATTTTTTTTTTTTTGGCACGGTATTCTATAATAATATTTCTTTTCAGCGGTATATATATATATGTACTTATTGTTAAATGCTTAGTTTGTTTAAGGACGTATCCTTTTCCCAGGATTTATCCAATTAGTTCATGTTGCTATAGGCAAAACACGAAATTTGCGGAGCAAATTTTTGTAGCCATAGGGGTATGTTATGTAGCTAGAATACAACTGTATAAAGAGTTTAATTTTTAAATATTACTGGTTAAAATAACATGGAATATAAAGGTTTACATGAAGTTATCGTGTATATATATTTGACTTAATTATAATGGACTATCGTTTTCATGATCTGATATATGTGGAATGAATTATGTGACGAGTATAAATATTGAATTATATAAAAATGAGAAGGAAAGTATTGTAAATAACAAATTATTTTACTGTACTAAATTCTGAGATTTAGTTGTTCTTGTTAGGAATATTTTATCCAATGTATAGTTTGTGTAATAAAGTTATTGGAAATTGATTGATTGAAATTGTAGTTTAAGGGCCGCTTCCCATTCGGATTTCGCGGCCCATCAACTCAATGTTTTATTTGAATTTCGCGGTACATTTCTTTGTTTTTTTTAATATCTTTTCCAGCGCTAAGTACATAAATAAATAAATGAATAAATAAATAAATAAATAATAAATAACAATGAGAGATTAGTAGGACATATAAATAGAAGTAAATAAGAATCGCTATGTACAAGTTCGTAAGTCTCTTTCTGTTTTTTTTGGTCATGATCTGATATATGTGGAATGAATTATGTGACGAGTATAAATATTGAATTATATAAAAATGGGAAGGAAAGTATTGTAAATAACAAATTATTTTACTGTACTAAATTCTGAGATTTAGTTGTTCTTGTTAGGAATATTTTATCCAATGTATAGTTTGTGTAATAAAGTTATTGGAAATGTATATCTAACCATATATGAGGTAGTAACAGATCGCATGTTGTAGAAAACGTGTTTTCTTAAGGGAAACAATAAGAACTGATGTTTCCGGACATACACAGCAGGTAACAGAGGAATTATATAATTAAAAATGTCGGAGTGTCGGAAGCCTAGCCAGGAATTCAGGTTCGGGCAGGAAATAGGCGCCAGAATTACCGTCTCATGAATAGACCCAAAACTGTTAGTGCCGGTAAAGGATTAAGTGTTGGCACTTCTCGACATGTTACCTGAACATGCCAGAACAACTCAGCGGAGTCACAATCAGCCAATGAAACTTTCGGTCACAAAACAAACTGTCACATCTGCAAAGAGTAATTAAAATTTATGGGTGTGGCAGTGGATTTTCGATACGCTTAAAAGACAGGTAACGCAGTGTAGAAGCCATGTTCCGTGTGGGCCGGTTGCCACATTAGTCTCAAAAATCGGAGGCCAAGACCAATCAACATCCCTGCGACAATATTGGCCAAAAATCTCTCTTTCGCAATAAAATAGGCAATGTGGGCACCGGAGATACCATGTTCCGTGTGGGCCGGTTGCCACATTAGTCTCAAAAATCGGTGGCCAAAACCAATCAACATCCCTGCGACAATATTGGCCAAAAATCTATCTTTCGCAATAAAATAGGCAATGTGGGCACCGGAGATACCATGTTCCGTGTGGGCCGGTAACCACATTCGTCTCCAAAACCTAAAGGCCGCTACCAATTCAACAACCAAGGACATAAATCAGTAGCACACGTCCAAGAAACAACCACGCACACAGATAATGTCACTCACAAAAATGAATACTACACAGTGTTTCATCTTATACTTTCAGAAATGGAGATGAACACGATGAAGATCCTCATCAAACAGACAACAAACAGAACACTGACGACGACAAAAATCTTTAAACAGCACCTCACGGCACACCGAAGACCAAAGACGGGCTGGACAAGACTGAAAACAGAAGACGGATGACGATCACAAGAATACCAACATCGCCGCACAACAAGAAACCTCCGGAACCAGAACATCACATCCTAAACCACACCGACACGCTACCCCATAGATGACACCGAACTGACGCCTTAACACAGAATATGATCCTTTGACTTTCACGCAATATAGGACGTAGACCTGCCGTCCTGTGCCCCAATACACACTCCAAGCAATTGTTACAGGCACAGATTTCTGGAAGAACCCACCCTGTTCCCAAGGGCGTCGTTAGTGAAGTCGATCCGAAAAATCCTGAAAACGCCCATGGTTCTCCCAGTTTTTTCTGGACGGCTTTGTGCGTTCAAAGGGGTACCAAGACAAAGGAATCATACACGCGATCACAGTGAACTCATATTTACCAGTATAACATAACCAAAAACCAAAAAGAGACTTACGAACTTGTACATATAGCGATTCTTATTTACTTCTATTTATATCTCCTACTAATCTCTCATTGTTATTTATTATTTATTTATTTATTTATTTATTTATTTATTTATTTATTTATTTATTTATTTATTTATATATTTAGCACTGGAAAAGAAATTCAATAAACAAAGTAATGTACCGCGAAATTCAAATAAAACATTGAGTTGATGGGCCGCGAAATCCGAATGGGAAGCGGCCCTTAAACTACAATTTCAATCGTAGAAGTCAGTTACTTTCTACACTGCACAAATATACTTATTGCTGATTGGTGTTGTTCAGTTTTTCAGACTACATTTCCCCGTTAATTGAGAATATTGAAAGGTCGGTATATACCTGTTCAATAGATTCATTACATAACCGCCTAAGCAGGTCTTAGAATTTCCATGCACAGTCTTACAAGGCTATTTTCTGAACTAATTGTAAATGTATAGTGTTGTCATCTGATTTTTTCCTTTCCGATTAATCAGGAATTACGCTAGACTCATCAGGGAGAGCGCTGTATTTTTACGATGACCAACGGGTAGTAACCAACGGGGTGATCCCTGGTGAGACTTAGGTTAATCAATTCCTTCTTTGCCATCGAATGAGTTGTGACTCGATCCAACAATGGTCAGATACCGTCATTGTTCCACGAATTCACAAATGGTATATTATGATGCCATATATATTATGGTTTGTGTCTCCCTTGCAAAAGTTAACTACTCTACTCTACCATTTTTATTCTATACGTTATAGAGGCGAGTGGCTATGGGCTAGAAAGACCTCAGTTTAGGATTTTAATCCCTCCATACATACAGCTGTGTGAAAGCTTATCGTCCGTTCTTTTCGATGAGTCCTGTTGTGGTCGTGAAATGTGGTTCAGTGTACTATATATCCATATCCGGTTAAACGAGAAAAGTCCGGTTAGGGTAGTCCGCATGTGGTTTTGGGCTTTGGCAGCCATTTTCCATGTTTTTCCCAGTAGGTTATCTCCGTTCCCTAGGTTAAGAGATAGCGACTTCCTTTAAAAGTCTTCTAGCCGAGAATACCCTAACCCTATCGAATTTGATAAATTTTGGTAGACATTGTGATTATCTTCAAACAGTTAGAATATAAGAAAAGGTTGAACATTATTTATATGATATTTTCATGAACATGCTTCAAAACCAGGGCTATTTCCTATGTTTTCTGGGTTATCAAATGGAGCATGATAACAGTATCATTTAACAGTATCTACAGCTAAAAATTGCACACGAGCCAATAATTTTTTCTTTGTTTTTCCTCATAACACACAATTATGAATGCAACAACACACATTATTCAAAAAGTTACTTACTTTGGTTTGCGAGCAGCGGACATCCTTAAGTCCCATGAAGCACAATTTTTCATACAAAAAAAAGCACCTAATGTTTCATTTGACTACCGGCCTATGATTTCAGTTAGTTGTGATGGCGTAGCTGATGAATTTTGTCAAGGAATAGCGTGCGAATAAAAATGAGATTTCAAAAGTAGGACGTCAGGTTGATTAAGTGAGAATAACTTCGCTATACTTTGATCCGAAAACCTTACTATGAATCAACATACTCATGTTACTAATATGCTGTCGCTAGGGATCATTTCAAATTACGAAGAAATGTGTCAGGAGCTGCTGCTATTGTGACCGAACCATAATTTTTTGAGGTAAATTTTAGTTACAATACTTTGCAATGTAAACTGTGGCATACGACTTCATTTTATCAAGACAATTTCTACGTTCCCACGTTCGACGTTAGAAATTAGCTTGATGAAATGAAGATGCCAAAATACGATTTCGGCCTAATCAATACAGAAACATTGTATACCGGTTTGCGGCATCTCGAAAAGTTTAATTTACATATATTCTCATATTTTGAGGTCAAGCGTCTATCAGGATTTGCAGTAAAATTTGTGATTTGCAAATTAATCTGTATTAAACATGAAGCCTATTTTGGGCCCGGTGCGTTGCCTATCTCTGACTGGAGGCGTAACAAAAAAAAAGAAGAAAAAAAAAATGACTTGGTTGCCTCACGAAAAAGAATAAAGAAATGTACGAGTGTGTTTTCATCAATAAATGCTCCCCTAAGTTACTCATGTTGCGACAATAGAGAGTGTTTCAGTGCATGACAAGGAATACGTTTGTGAAGTTTAACCTTTTGATTGATTGGATCAAATTTTGTGCAACATGGTAAGGTGTTAACAGGGGGACATGCTGAAAGTTATATCTCTTAATGTGATGTCGATGTTAACGTTTTGGATCGTGCTATGAAGATATTGTTGGGAGAGGCCTGTACCTCAGGAAAGGGGTTATCACAAAAACTATAAGCGCATGTCTCCTAAGAGTAACATTTCAACAAATTTCACATTGTAAAGATGTTTACTCCAAATGTTTCCAATAAATTATCGGTAATATTAAACATAAGTATGTACATGTAGATCGGATACATACAGGTAATTCTCCCAATTAAAGAAAATTGATTGTCAGTCGGTAGGTGGCAATCCGATAAGAGGTCTGTATGATCCCAAGACTCGGAGATTATTTGTATAGATTTGCCCCCAATAACTCAACTAATATGTTCATTGTATGCGCGGATGAAATATACTTCCACATGGCGAACCTGTTACATTTGTTATAGCAGCCAACGTGAATGAATATTTCCAAGACACAAGAAATAGCAGACATGTGAAGTTTTGGGTTGAATTGCATGAAAGTAGCATATAAATAGTCTGCAAAATTGCGTTCTGTGCAGAATACAGAGGCCATACAAAAACATCTATGATGTGTGTGGATTTGGAAATCGTTGAAGAGAGATACGAAGGAAAGTTCTTCAGTATGAATGAATGGGATTTGGATCCAAAGCCATGTCACAGTTCCATGATATATTCACGGTATTTCAGGATCACAACATGGCTTATCGAAAAGGACATATTAGGCATTTAAATGGTAAAGGTTGTGGATGTATATATGTATGGAGGTGAATTAAATTTCGAAAAATCGGGTCCTTACTGTACCGATCGCCTATTAATGTTGAATGTATTTATTGTCTTCAACTATACTCCGCTACTGCTTTAATGTGTGTTGTATTAATATTTGAAGTATTATATGCCTTCTATATGAACTTCGGTTGTTGATGCGAAAATTCTTTGTGGTTAACGGTTTTCCCGATGCATGTCATGCTTGACACCCATTGTCAGTCCAGCCTTCACCGGTAATCAACAAACAAAATGTCATACCGATCCTCCTTTACACCCGCCAGCTTGACGCTAGGTTATTTTGTCTTTGAAATACTGGAAAAAATTATGCCGTTGTTTATGATTTTGAGCATATCGATATTCAATTATACCCGTTATCGGCACTAGGATGTTGCTGGTTTAATGTAATTACATAAACTCTCAGCGTAATCACGTTAATGGAATTACATAACAGAAAATGTGGAGATAAAAACAGCGAGACGTTTCTCTATATGCCAGGGGGTTGTGTTGGCTAATTGATACAAACGTTTGACCAGTAAGCCAAGTCACAATAATTAGAATAATCATTTCAACATATCCGCGTTGAAAATATTTGCAGCCAGCACGTCTGATTGTTTTAACCCTACCTGGCCTGGCCATTTTAGGCTTATCTAGATATAGACTCTTCCAGAAAATGTGTAAAAAAAAAACAGATCACCGCACTGATGACGTCACAATGGCGTTATATTCGAAAATATTCGTTTTGCCATTTTCTCCGCAAAAAATAATACACAATAAATTCGGCAAGGATTATCTACTGTGAAATTAAATAATTCCGGCACTTTATGCGTCAAAAGGCAAACATTTTGAAGAAAAACGACGAAATCGTAACTTTTCAGTCACACCTTCGTGGCAGCCAGTGGTCACGAAGGAGCAAATAAATAAACGAGTCGAGAAAAGGGATAAAACAGAGGATCCTCTACCTTCACAGACCTTCATATGTTTATCTTTGAACTATCTCATATTCTTAGAATATCTGTGGTTTACTAATGTGGTAAAGAAGGGTGAAGATATAGAACTAGACTGTCCTCATTTGAATTTGAGGAATTAACAAATAATGTTTTCATAGGCGTGCTAAATCGTTATTTTACGCACGGTTAGTGTGGGAAAGTTTATATTTTAGGGTAGGGCGAAGCCCGCGCACTAAAATTTATAAACTTTCCCAATTTATAAACGGGAGCATCGTCCCAACATCAGTGGACGAGTTTTTCCAAAAAAGGTTGTCGAAGTTTAAATATGTTTTCAACCTTTCATTGTAATCTTTGTTGATAATCAATTTGAATAGTGCAATATAATAGAAATAATGTTTTCATAGGCGTGCTAAATCGTTATTTTACTCACGGTTTATGTGGGAAAGTTTATATTTTAGGGCAAGGGCGAAAAAAACAACTTGTCCACTGATGTTGGGACAATGCTCCTGTCTCCGTTCGGTCAGTGGACGAGTTTATGTGGTCTCTGAAATGGGTTGTGATTTTGTCAGCTGAGTCAGCTGTTGGGAAATTACGTGGATATATATCTATTTGTGTCGCTTTGTTAATCAATTTCCCGATGGAAACAACAGTTGAGAGGGAACTTTCACCTTGTAATTTATTTGTTTGTTTTATTCGATTGTTACTTGTATGAAAGCAGACGTCCCCTTTCCTCATCCGATTTGTGAAATGGAATCTCCTAATGAACACCTGCACTTGACTCTTGTACATTTCACATAACCGTGGTAAATCTTGTAATTATTGCACTGGTTAGCTCGCTGTTTTTGACACAAGTGTTATAGAATGTCTATTTAACAAGGGACCGCGGTCGAGTGGTCTAAGGCGCTTCGCTGGTGACCTCTTAGTCCAGTCAATCTAGCGAGAAAATCACCAAATCTAGAAAAAATTGCAACTGAAACAGGGTTTGCGGTAAATAACTTTCGAAGTGATTCCGAACAACATATCAAAAATGTAGATTGATGTAGACAGGGGAAAATTTCTAATTTGCGTAAATCCAAGATGGCCGCTTATTGCTTGTTTTCTGTCTATATATTTATGCGGATATTACATTAATGTATTTTCAAATAAAGGTTTGAGCTAATACATCTTCGCATAAATAATTGACAAAGGATGAAGGTGGAAGACATTTCTCTGCCCAAAGTTCAAAATGGTCGCCATTTTCCAAGATGGCCGCTATTCTTCTGCCAGTACATCTGACAGAGAAGTAGATGTTGGTACCCGATTTCAATAATGTTTGTGTCTATATATAATTTTGATCACGCAAAATCTGATTTTGCTGACCAGAACTACCCTACAATGGACCTTTGACATCAGCGATGAAGATTACCTAGATTTTTACCTTCGCCAATGCCTGGCCATTGTGGTCGAGTGTATCTGTATTCTGACCGAAAAATCGCCCCAACATGACGTCACTGTGACGTCATCATGGCGACCTCGTGGATTGTTTTACATTTTCTTGTAGATCTTATAGTGTATAGATATAATGTGGTAAGTATCAGCCCTCTAGCCTTAGCGATAGCGAAAATATGTAGGGGCACTTTCCGCCCCCCCCCCCCCAAACCCGGTACACCACAAGTCGCCAAGGGTCAGATATGGTTAAATGGACAACTGCTATCTTATAACTGTCTGATCCATGTTCTCTCTTTAGTGTAGCATCATTCCCAGCCATGGTTCGTCTGACAAAGTCGTACCATGGCAGATAGCGGGTCTGCTATAGCGATAACCATTCGTCAGTCGTACTTTCAGGAGTTCCGCTTCACATTTGTGACCTCGTGATATGGAGTATAGAGACATGTATAACATGAAGGATGTAAATAGTGACACAGTAGTTGTCTTGGGGAACAAAGCGAAGAAGAAATAATACATAGATGAAATCGATCAAATTAATTCGATCAAATGCCCTACCTACCTATATCGATAATTACCCGAGGGTGGCCGCCGAATTCGAACGGTCTCGCGACCAGATAAACAAAATAATTCCTTGAAAGACCACCTTTACCTTCATATCTGAAGGACCACGGGTTTCTGCGTTCCTTGAAGGAACATCAAAACCTCTGTACATGTCCACCGTTACATCCATACATGGAAGGTTCGCCGTTACCTTCATACCGGACTGACCACCGTTACCTCCCTTTGTTCAAGGATGTTCCTTACCTCAATTACTGGAGGACCACCGTTATCTGCATACATGAATGTCTACCGTTACCTCCATTCCTTGAAGGACCACCGTTACCTCTATTGCTCGAAGGATCACCTTTACCTCTATTCCTGCAGGTCTACCGTTGCTTCCGTACCCCAAGGATCACCGTTACTTGTATACCTGAAGTTCAAACGTTACCTTCATTCCTTGAAGAACCATTGTTATCCACATAACTGAAGATCCACCATTACCTCCATAACTGAAGGGCCACCGTTACCTCCATAATTGAAGGACCACCGTTACTTTCATTCCTGGAGGTATACCGTCGCTTCCATACCCCAAGAATCACTGTTACTTATATACCTGAAGTTCAGACGTTACCGCCATTACTTGAAGGACCACCGCAATATCAATAACTGAAGATCCACCATTACCTCTATAACTGAAGGACCACCGTTACCTCTATAATTGAAGGACCACCATTACTTCCATGCCTGAAGGTCCACCGTTACCTCCATTCTTGAACGACCATTGTTATCCACATAACTGAAGGACCACCGTTACCTCCATACATGGAGGTCCACCATTACCACCATACCTTGAAGGACCATTGTTATCCACATAACTGAAGGACCATCGTTACTTTCATTCCTGAAAGGACCACCTTTAATATCTCCATAATTGAAAGGCATGAGTTACCTCCATAACTGAAGATCCACCATTACCTTTATTCCTTGAAGGGCCACAGTTGCTTATATTCCTTGAAGGAACAGCGTAACCTTCACACCTGAAGATCCAATGTTACCCCCATTCTTTGGATGGTCGCCCTTTCCTCCATAACTGAAGGTCCCGCCTTACCTCCATATCTAAAACACCACCGTTTCCGCCATACCTGAAAGACCACCATTACCGGTCCGCCGTTACTTCCATTCTTTGAAGGATCACCGTTACATCCATTGTATACCATGATTCATTTTGTAAATTTGGGGCTAATGCTTTTATATGAATTAAATCTTTGGATTATGGAAGCGGAAATTCTTTAATGGATGACGGATGAATATTGAATGACGGACTAGACGCTTGTATTTGTAGAATAACTGTTACCTCCATACCTGATGGTACACCGTTACCTCCATTCTTTGAAGAATAACTGTTACCTCCGTACCTGGTAGATCGCCGTTACCTCCATACCTGAATGACCACCGTTACCTTCATTCTTTGAAGGATCACCGATACCTCCATTCCCGAATGACTACCCTTACCTCATACCTGAAGGACCACCGTTATCTCATACCTGAAGGACCAAGATTACCTCCATTGTTTGAAGCATCACTGTTACCTCCATACCAAAATGCCCACCGTTTTTTTCCATTCTTTGGAGAATCAACGCTACCTCCATTCTTTGAAGGACCACCGTTACCTCCATATCGGAAGGACCACCGTTACCTTCACACCTGGAAGTCCACCGTTACAACTATTCCTTGGACGGTCGCCGTTACCGCCATAACTGAAGGTCCCACGTTATCTCCATATCTGAAGGACCACCGTTTCCGCCATACCTGAAGGACCAACGCTACTTCCATTCCTTGAAGGACCACCGTTACTTCTATTCCTTGAAGGATCACCATTACCTCACTTTCCGAAAGACCACCGTTACCTCATATCTGAAGGACCACCGTTATCACTTACCTGAAAGACCACCATTACCTCCATTGTTTGAAGGATCACCGTTACTTCATACCTGAAGAGCCACCGTTACCTCCATTCTTTGAAGAATCAACGTTACCTTCATTCCTTGAAGGACCACCGTTGCCGTTGAATTAATATGCTGGAGATGGTATCCGACTGTCTGAACAGCGGCAATCTTGAAAATGGCAGGCTATTTGCTTGGTCAAAATATCTACGAATATTATCAGTGTGAATGTATGTGAAATTGTTTTAATTTGTAGTGCCTAATTTGAGCAACTCTGTCCAAGGTATGGTGTATACTGTGTAAAATTGAGCGAAAATATTGCGCAGAACGGCCATCTTGGATTTATGCAAATTAAAAATTTTCCCCCGCTTATATTCATCTACATTTTTATATGTTGTTCGAGATGGTTTGGAGGAATAGTTGCAGCAAACCGCAATTCTGTTGCAATTTTTTCTAGGTCAAACCGCAGATTGACTGGACTATCTTGTTTCACACCGCTGGTCCTTTGTGGAAGTTTGTCAGTTACTTGCCGACGGGCGGTGGTTCTCTCCGGGTACTCCGGCTTCCTCCTTGTTCAATAATGCACTAAGTCGGTTTGCGTCCACTGCCATATCTGTTTCACGCTAACCTGCCTTTGGTTGCTCACGGCATCTTCGTGAAAGTGGTCTGGAGATCTGTTCGATCTGATCCCAATAGATCGACATCAGCAGATCTCATTTTATTCAACACCACCAGTACATGCTTTTCCTAAAGGTTATCCAGTTTTTGCCATGTAGATTTATCGCACATGGTAAAACAATTCATATGTCGTAATGTTTTATATCGTTTTTCAATTCATTTCCTGTTGATTTAGACATAGCAATGAAAGAGCACAGCAAAGGTTTTTCTCAACAATTCAGAGTCAAAACAGTGACAAATCAATCTATGGAATTTGTTATTTTTTTTTATCTCTAGTCCAAGTACTCATTGGATGCATTTAATGATGAACTTTCTATCTATATCGGTCGACCGTTGTGTAGGGATCCATCTTCTTGTGTATCCATCCTCTTGTCTATATCAATCCTCGTGTGTATCCATCCTTTTGCGTATCCGTCCTCGTGTGTATCCATTCTCTTGTGTATCCATCCTCGTGTGTATCCATCCTTTTGTGTATCAATCTCTTGTGTATCCATCCTCTTGTGTATCCCCCTTCGTGTGTATCCATCCTCGTGTGCATCCATCCCACTGTGTATCCACCCTCTTGTGTATCCATCCTCGTGTGTATCCATCCTTGTGTGTATCCATCATCTTGTGTATTCATCCTCGTGTGTATCCATCCTCTTTTGTATCCTGCCTCTTGCACCATCAAGATTACACAGCTAGTGGTTCTAAGTAACCAATCGGGTATTAAAGCGCTGAATGCAGCGTTTTCGGACTGTTTTGTAAATGTTTCGCATTTTTCTTGCCTAAAATCGCAAACACGTAATTTATTTTGCGAAAATTAATTATTGGTTTAAACATGATTTATTTAATAAGTGAGTGGAAGCACAATGAATCAGAGCTCGTTAGTGCGTCTCCCAGTCGTATATACAAAAATAGTTGTTGTTCAACCTGTTACTTCAATACACTTTGTTGAGAAGCAACAGGAACTTGATAAGGTAATTGCACTTGTCTTTCTTGCACCAATGTAAACGTCCTCTCTGTGCCTTGTGCTGTCCACAGTGTTATATAGGGTGGATGGCGGGTGTCTGGTTCCCTGATATGACTGAAATATTGTTGAAAGGAATAGAAAACCCCCTGAAAAGAGTATGTTGTAAATGAAAGAATAGTTCCATCGCTGTCCAAAAGTATTTTTTATTTATTTTCCCGATTTTTTTCAACCGAATAAAATGCATTTGATATATGTGTTTGTATGGTGGTCTGTCCATTTTCCTATCCTCCCAATTATTGCAGATACGCACAAAACACTCACCGTTATTCTGGTGCAACAGGGAAGTAAACATCGATAGGGAAGTATTTGAAGGTTGAACGTGGAACATTATTGCTTATTTAATGGTTAAACAACCATGTACGTAGATTACATAATTGAGCCTAGATTATGCAACTAGGCCCAAAATATTTGTTTGCCATTTCACCAACATTTGTCTGTACGCAACTTCTTTAGGAAGCCCATGGTGTGCAAGGAGGTCTTGAACTAAACCTGCTCACAGGTAAATATCGGAAAATGTCGAATATGTACTTGAGAGCTCCCCCTTACGTTATCAGCAAATAAGCACATATGGTTCCTCTCAGACATGCAGATTTGTTATTATGTCGATCACCCTACTGAATCGACAAGTATGATTGTAGGTGAATGCACCAGTCCATTTGTCATGCGACCATGAACTGTAGATTGGATCACTTCACATTGAAGCCGGGTAACAGCTGCAATGTTATAATGAGGCAACATATGATTGTATATCAGATTTATCGACAGTCCATGGTAGCTACCATTTGTCTTGGCAACAGTCCATTTGGCGAATCATTGGCCAAGGTTACACGGTTCACGTCAGTTCGGACTGACCGTATTTTGACCTACCATGGACTGTCGATCGATCCGATGATGATACCATGGACTGTCGTAATATCAGACAGACAGAGAATAAACTATTAATGGTTCATATTCCTCTTAAACACACACAAGTGAAAGGAATCGAGAGATGAATGAGTCAGTGATGCATAAGGCAGGTAGTAAGTTCCCATGTGTTCATTTTGTGCTCATTTCCTCACACTATAATTCGATGCTAATACCTACCATGGACTGTCCACCAACACCTAAAAACACCTCTTGCCGCAAAAATGTTTAAAATTTTTGTTAACTTGATAACCCTACATTTGGTGACAATATAGTACGATATCTCTCCATCAAAAGATGACTGGACACCAGTAACCATACCTGTCATCGACATGCTGAAAATCGTTCATTTTCGGCTGTGGTCACTGTCGTCTGGTCAGACACACGCCCACGCTTGATAACGAAAGCACCGAAAAACCTACCATTGACTGTGATTTGACACGTGACCGGCGGTGTTTACCTACAATCATACTTGTCGATTCAGTAGGGTGTCGATGTCTAGTCCATATTACAGTGTGTATAGCAGTACATTTGATTAAAGAAAAATTATAACATCGAGAAATATCAAAAAGAATAATGAGGAATGGAACTTACAGGCCACCATCCAAAGTTTATCGGCTTTTTGCCCAGTAAAAAAAAATCGGAAAAATAAATAAAAAATACTTTTGGACAGTGATGGAACTATTCTTTCATTTACAACATACTTTTTCAATGGACGTTAAATCCTATTCACTCACTCACTGCTATTCAACAAATACAAATACAAGAGCACTAGCTAATTATTTGAAAGAGTGAAGGTTCAGAACGGAAACATAACTACAAGTTTTTTATATGGATTTCCCTTATATGAACTCTACGAACATAAACAATTTCGATATTGTTAACTACCCCTTGTCGGACAGCTGTATTACAGAAGGGCTTGCAAATGTCGTATGCATGTCTTAGAAGCATTTGCTAGACCCTGTGTACAAATGTGATGACTGCAATCAACATCACAAAACATCAATCAACATTAAACTGATGGAACAAGGTTTTACCAACACAGTTGTGACATTAGCTGGCGACTTGACACGTGCTTGTCAATTGTGTCATTAGTAGTTGCTACAACGCGCTTATCCCATATACGTGCGTGGTGAATGATCCCAGCACGTTTATCCGGCGTAGAATTGGCATTTGTCGGATATTATATGGGGAAAATAATACTGATATTGGCGATCATTATTATGTCTCGCCGGCATCATTGAAACCTTTGACCAAGTTTGTATATATATATATACATATATTTATTTTATCCGTGCTTGGAGATTGGTGCTAATGTTGTCTTATGAATTAGGTCTTTCGACATGGAAATTCCTTGTTGACAACGACTGGTTACTGGATGTCTGCTCTGACGCTTGTATACAAGAGGGAAGTACGGCTCATTCTCTCATAGACAAGAGGGAAGTACATGTACGGCTCATTCTCTCATAGACAAGAGGGAAGTACGGCTCATTCTCTCATAGACAAGAGGGAAGTACGGCTCATTCTCTCATAGACAAGAGGGAAGTACGGCTCATTCTCTCATAGACAGGAGGGAAGTATGGCTCATTCTCTCATAGACAAGAGGGAAGTACGGCTCATTCTCTCATAGACAGGAGGGAAGTATGGCTCATTCTCTCATAGACATGAGGGAAGTACGGCTCATTCTCTCATAGACAAGAGGGAAGTACGGCTCATTCTCTCATAGACATGAGGGAAGTACGGCTCATTCTCTCATAGACAAGAGGGAAGTATGGCTCATTCTCTCATAGACATGAGGGAAGTACGGCTCATTCTCTCATAGACAAGAGGGAAGTACGGCTCATTCTCTCATAGACAGGAGGGAAGTATGGCTCATTCTCTCATAGACATGAGGGAAGTACGGCTCATTCTCTCATAGACAGCAACTCGTGAATACATCATGTGAGAAATATTGTGGGTGCATCATTGTAAGTTAAATATCCCTCATTTATAATTCCATGTATCGAACTGAAACGGTACGAAAAGTCGCGCGATCATATATTAATATGAACAAAAACACGAATTGTTCGCTGTTGACAGGTTTTACTCGACTGGTTCTTCATTTTTCTCGTAGCACGGTAACACCCTGAGCTTCTCCCAGTGAAAACCTAAATCTTGATCTTGATCGTGGATTTGGTCACATTTGTTAGCTTTCCCTCTATCATTTCTTATGTTTGTCTTATTTGTAACTTGTTTGTTTTATTTGTAACTTGCCTGATGTAATATATATTTTTGTACGAGGGAGACGCAATAATAATAATGCGCTTCCCATCCTTTCATCTCAACATGAATAAAAATACTATTTAAACCAAAAGCACGAATTGTTGATTACGTTCTACCGTCTGGAAGTATAAGAGTTAAGAACTAGACTGTACTGTTGGTACAGTTGCATGGTCTTTCCATTCTTAACACCAATGAGTCAATACATGGTCGCTCGTCGCTTTAGTCGCGACCATTGCTTGTTACTAGCTTATAATTTTTATCAACGCGTTTTTCTTCTCACAAGCCTGCTTATATTGGTAACCGGCAGCTGATGAACACATTTCCGAGCTTTATTTACGCCCTAAACGGCTCCCTCATCGAACCGAAAATGTTAGTATGTTGAAATGTGTTTAGAAAATGGTCCCTGGAGTCCAAACAAGTGCTTGAATGGGAATTGGTCGCATTGATGGAGATTGTGCTTCTTATAGCGCCTGCATGGCTTATTATTTCTTCTAATTATTCAGACGGCAAACCTTAACTTTAGGCAACTTTGGAGAGAAATTCTGTTAACATTCTACAAATTTCTCTAGCTATCTTTTCAGTTCTGCCACAGTATTTAGCCTCAGTTGATACAAAGATTGTTTTTTTTCTGCTTGTAAGTCAAAAAATGATGTTCGAAAAATTAGAAGAAATAGGGTAGGTACCAGTATACTGCCTAAAATATTGTGCTTTTGTGATGTTCCATAGTGAACCGGATTTAATTACATAACATTAGATGAGCAGACATTGTCTATATTAATTTCTGTAACAGAATTACTTAATGGGATACAACATTTGAAATTTGGAAATTGATAGTTTTCGATGTTCGGTTACCACAGCACATTTAAAAATTTTCTGTATCCATGATACAGGAGGAAGGTGACTCCATCGTAACCTGACATTATATTCTAATAGGGAACAAGATATGTCTCATATTATTCAACTGTGAAAAATGTTAATATCCCGGGCGTATATATCCCCGGAAAATTTTGAAATTTTCGGCTTCATTTCCCGCAACCTAGCGCATTTTGAGCACTCGTTGAGGTAATATTCATCACCATAACTTGACGTTTTAACAGTACTAAAAAGATACTCGGTCAATACTTGGATGGGTGACCGGGAGCTGTACTGACTGGCAGTGTCCAGGATAATAGGAACTGTGGACACTCGCACCGGCGTTATATGACCGAAAAAATGTGAAAACGAAGTTCTACCTACTCGCTCCTAAAAAAAAATTGAACATTTTTCGAAAGCTTCACATTTCAATTTATCTGCATCCTAATGGTGATTCATTTACAGCAGATTATACAGTTCACAGTGGAGAAACAACTATCCATACTTCCGGGATTTTGCCGACAATCGCCATGCTTGCGGGTATAAGATATTCCGAGTAAAATTGCGGATTTTGGCGCCCAAGAAACAGACCAATCAGACGAACGGTCTACGTATTAGTAATTAGCAATAGCGACCAGTTGGTGATGTGCATAGTAGTATATAAAGCGTAAAAAAGGTCGTATTTTGCCGGGGGAGGTAACTCTTGATTCCGACAGGGGGCGCCACCAGCATTGGCTGGGTGCCAAATTTTGACCACTATAGTTCCGGCAACCTTTGACCTTGTATTCTTCCGCGGTGATGCGGTCTGGCGGTGATGCGGAGAAAAGTAGTCCCGAGACTTCAAATACGCTGCATGGTCCGATTGGGTCGTATGAGGTATCAATGTGAAGCATTCGTAAAGGCGCATCCACTGGGATGGGGGTGACGTGGAACTGACGTCATTCTGCGCATGCGCAGTATACCAAGTGTATGGAAATAGACATTTTGGGGCCGACAGGGGCCTCTAGTGGTCTGATGGGGTCGAGTGAGGTATCAATGTGAAGCATTCGTGAAGGAGCATCCGACTGTGTGGATGTGACGTAAAACTGACGTCATTCTGCGCATGCGCAGTATACCAAGTGTATGGAAATAGACATTTTGGGGCGGACATGGGTCACTATTGGTCCGATGGAGTCGTATGAGGTCTTATTTTGAAGCTCTCGTGAAGCAGCATCCGGCTGGACTAATGTTTCGTCCGTGTTCAATAGTATGCGCATGCGCACTCTGGTCGTAGTATAGAAAGCAGGCATTTTGGGGGTGCGTGGGGGTGTGTTTCGGGTACTAAACTACTATGGGTCCATGTTTGTGGTTTGGTGGTGTGGGTCCTGCGCAAGTGTGTGACGTCGCTTTCGGTTTCACTAAAACTACCTCCGAACACAGAAGAGTTCCAATTTTTCCTTAGACCTCATGCATGTACTTTCAACATCCGGGATTCCCTTATATGTGTTGTAATTCCCACCGCATGTGTGGAATGCATGTAGTGTAAAATCCGCCACCTCTTCAACATCCGGGACTTGTTCAACATCCGGGACCTCTTCAACATCCGGGTACTCTTCAACATCCGGGGTTTCCTCCCGGCCCGGCCGCACGCCTGCGCGGGTTATCCGACTGCACGCCTGCGCGGGCTATCCGGCCGCACACCTACGCGGTGCAATGTCCAGCCCTCTCCGGGCCTAACCTTTATCCATCCTTTCGAAGCATCCATGTATAGAGGAGGGTCTCCGACAATATTACCATCTATTTACCTATGTTAAATGGCCAGTGGGGAACCCTCAGTTTTCCCCAGAACCGTATTGGCACGAAAAAATACATGAAACCATGGAACTTATAGTAATCAACTTCATCTATAGGTGTTGGACGAGTCTCCACTCGCTGTCTTCCTGGTCTTTACCCCCACCTCGAACCTCTATAGTTTTTTCACTCCACCTGTTACTCTTGTAACTTGTAACTCCTCGTCAAAATTTTTGTGCTGGAATGCCCACTCTTAACCTAGAACAAAACATGTACTTGGTCTGTGGGCTGATTTCATTGGCTCTCTATTTTACTGCTGTGCTCTTGCATTGTTTTCTGGACATTCATGGGTTACATTTGGCCCCATCCTAGGCCACTGATTGGCTACTTTCTCAACGGTGTTCAAGGCTAGTTTGACTGAATCCCACATTCAAGCATCGGGCATTCATGCATTATGTTTACACAGAAAACACACAAGACATGCAGGGTTTTGAGATCTCATTTTTTATTCAGTGAACAACAACAACGTGAGAACAACCACGTGAAAAAACTGAAGCCCAGAACAGGGGGCTTTACGTGAAAAAACTTAAGCCCAGAACGCGGCTTGTACATTGAAATGAACGGCAGCCCAGTCATATACGAGTACATCTCGGTCCTCGGCCTTGGGGTATTCATCGAACATGTGGACGATGGTAATTAAGGTTCTTTCCCGACATCGATGGTACAGGTAAAACAAGCAGCCAGAGGATGCTAGGTCCCCCGCCAAAATGGCAGCAATATTTATAAGCGTTGTCGGTCTCGGGGGATATACATGAGGGTGGCAACAGCTACTTAACAGGCGTAATAAGCAGAAGGGTCTTTCTACCTTTCCAGGTTTTGAGATCAACTCAGAATGGCTGACTGAATGTTGATTGCTGCTGTAATATATTTTCCTCATGGTGTAGCTTGAAAGCTATGTACCGAAATGCAATGCAAAGCGACATCTCATGGCATATTATCTGCAAACTAAATTTGACCAGAATCTGAAGGTATCCTCAACCTATTGCCCGGAAACCAAATTTAGACTTTGCCACCAGGTGTCACCACCTGTAGGTGCAAGCAGGCAAAACGCAATCCCAAATGACATCTCATGGCATGGTATCGGCATATGAACTTTGAGAAGGAGAAACCACACAGTTATAAGTTCTGGGCGGCACAAAGTTACTGAATGTTCACAATTTTTATAGCAATGGCGTTCTGAAGTCGTAGAATATTGCTTACTGTCGACAAACGATCAAAAAAGTCCCCGACAGACGACAGGCGCGCGAGAACAGTGTTTTATGTTGTGTTGTTGGTGTGTTTATCCACATTAAAGTCCAGAAAATCGTGAAGGCTTAGGTCTAACACACAGTCTAAACGTTCCGGTGCCACCAATTGTGAGTTTACAATAAACAGGAAGTCGTCTGTTCTCAAATAAACTTGTATTAAACTCCAAAACATGCAGAATTACAATACAATCTACAACACGTCGTTCTGTCTCGACTCACTGCGTCTCGCGCCAACTGACGTCACACTCAGTTACTGTAAAACATCAAATGTTTTACCCACAAGGGGTCCTCAAGTTATTGCCGGTATTACTTTGAAAAGAGAAACTCCTCAGCTATTTCGGAACGTTTACATTGCCATAATCGCACCAGTATTAAGTGAGCGCCACCTGTGGGCAGAAGCGGACAAAATACAATCCCAAGGAACATGATATCGTGGTGTCATGTTATCTGCATACCAAATTTGAGAAGAATCCGACGAGGGTCCTCAAGTTATTGCCCGGGAACCAAATTTAGATTTTGACACCAGGTGGCGCCACCTCTAGGTGCAAGTCGGTGTCATCATCATGCGACATCTTATGTCACGGTACATTCATACCAAATTTAAGAAGAATCCGATGGGCGGTTCTCAAGTTACTACCCAGAAACAAATTTGTGATTTTGTCACCAGGTGGCGCCACCTGTGAGTACAAGTGAGCGAAAGGCAATACCAAGCAACATCTCCTGGCATATTACATGCATGCCAAATTTGAGAAGAATCTGATGAGCGTTTCTCATGTTACCCAGAAAGGCAGCGTATTTCAAAGAAATTCGACCAAGTGTTTCTAAGTTATCACTTGCAGCACGGAATAATGGAATGAACTCTAGTGACGCCACCTCCGGGAGGATTTTGCTGAAACGCAACACCAACGACGTTTTGTCACAAGGAATGCATTTGCCAAATTTCGAAGGAATCCGACAAATCGTTCGATAGTTATCGCTCGCGATAGATTTGAACAAACATCCACGGACATTAGTCCGGTACCCAGCTCCCATAATGCATGATGGGAGTTGGGAACCCGACTACCACTGACATACACTGAAGATTGGAACAAGACCCAGTGGCGCCACCTGCAGGCGGATCTTGCTGAAACGTAATTCCAACCAACGTCTTGTCGCAAAGAATGCAGATGCCAAATTTTGGAGGAATACGATAAAACATTTGGAAGTTATCGCCTGCGAAGTATTTGAACAGACATCCACGGACACAACTGACAACTGCATGCCATCATCTGTCAGTCCGAAAAACCACAAGGTGGAATTCAATTCAATTCAGGAAATTGATCATATGCGTAGTGTGCACCCAAACTTTAGGAACTCAGTTGTAATTAATATAGTAAGTTAGACGTGTGGACACAAATGGTTCCTGCGGAAGCTTTAGGGTAAATCATATGATGTGAGATACAATTATTTGATAGCAAAATTGAAGGAAATGTTGTCCTTCATTTAAGATGACACGAAATTCAAAAACCAGGGGTTCGGTACTGTAGGGATTTCCCCGCCAGTTATTTCATATTATACTTCTGAAATAAAATATAGTTCATGCAAAAGCTTTAGCGTAAATCATATGAGGTAGAATAGAATGATTTCATAGCAAAATTGAAGGAAATGTTGTCCTTCATTTAAGGCGACACGAACTTCAAAACTAACACGGGTTCGGTACTGCGGGGATTCCCCCGCCAGTTACTTCTGAACTAAAATATTAGGGATGCCTAATTATTAGACAAAACATTTGAAAGTTATCGCTTGTGAAGAATTTGAATGGAAACCACGGATATGCACAGAAGATTGGAACAAGACCCAGTGGCGCCACCGTCAGGTGGATCTTGCTGAAACGCAATACCAACCCATGTCTGGTCACAAGCAGTGTATATGCTCAATTTCGAAGGAATCCGACAAAGCTTTTGGAAGTTATCGCCTGTGAAGAATTTGAACAGACATCCACAGACACAAAGAGAGCAAGACCCATTTTAACTGGAACGGACACGAAGAAGTGAAACTCAGTGGCGCCACCTTCAGGCAAATGTTACTGAAATCCAGTACGCAACCGCGTCTTCTCACAAGGAATGCATATGCCGAATTTCGGAAGAATCCAAGAAAGCGTTTGTAACTGACATCCACGGACACAAGGAAGCGATATCCACTTTGACCCAGTGGCGCCACCTTCAGGCAGATGTTGCTGAAATGTGATACCGACTGGCGTCTTGTCGCAAGGAATGCGTATGCCGAATTTCGGAAGGATCCAACAAAGCGTTAGGAAGTAATCATTCGAACAGACATGCACGGACATCCACAGACACATAGAAGCAAGAACCATTTTAAAGTCTCCCGGCCGCGTTGCGGCGGGGGACAACAAGCAATATTGTCCGCACACACTACTGGTCAGGCTTTGCAACGTTTTAGTATTCCAACACCACGTCTCTGTGCCTTGATCCATGAAGTTTGTTAAATCGGGATGAAGGGGTGGCAGGCTGTACGGGTAAAAGTATTCGCCCTGCTCTTCTGTCAAGTACACGGCCACCCAGTGTTGACCGGGCCGATCGATCGGGTCTATATTCAGGACGCAAGCAGCAGGATATACACGGTCTAATGGGAACACATCTCGGGGGAACACCCTTTGAAAGACCATACGTGTCCCTGGGTCATTCTCCAGCACGGTGGTTATCTGGTCTGTATCCGTGTTAGGTGGCAAAGTCACACAGGACGTTACGGCTTTTATCGATTTGAATAATGTTGTCAAACTCAGCGTAGCAAATCACATTGATGGTTCGCGGTAAAGGTGTCCCGAAATGCAGTTCCAAGCGTAAGTTGTCTTTCTTGACGAGACTCAGTTGATGGCCTTTGTCTAAGGTGGGCGTGAGATCGAAACAGAACAATGTGTATCCGTTCGCGTAGTCCGCTCGACTGACCATATTTCCCTCGTCTTGGTTGATTTGGCCAGTTGCTGTGAAGAGGTTCAGATAGCTCCGGATGTAATTGGCCGTTCCGAAGTTAGGTTGTAAGGCCCGTGTCGGTACCTGCTGGCCATCCACATGCAGGGCCACGAAATTGATGTTGAACGCTTTTAGGTTGAACGGATTCATCGAGATAGCCCCATTATAACTGACGTTCTCCACACAGGCTAGGGTTAAACGCTTGGGCAAATCCCCCAGGAACAGGTTTTTTTGATTGACAGTCATATTCCCTTTAAGGACGGAAAAGACCTTGGTCTGTACTCGTCGAGTACTGGGCTGGTTTTTTCTCCAAGGCTCTGATGTGCTCCAACTGTACACCTGGGCTCGGTTTCACTTTGCGTACAAACAGACTGGCCTCTTGGATGACAATGTTATACTCGAGGTCATCACTCGGAGCCATCAAGGCAAACGCAGGCGTTGCCCGCACTAGTCGTATTTTGACAGGTACTCCATTCAAGAGGTATCGGTCCAGCATGAATAAGTCCGCATGCAGACGTCCCATCATATTGACCGAGTGACTCTCTGCTGTGAAATCCATTCTCTCCGTACAGCCGTCATTATCGGGACTCGCCTCCATCTTGCCTGGGGTATCTCGGTAGAACAACGGGGCTGTCAAATACGACTTTTTAGCGTCACGCCCGTAGGATAACAGTGTTTCGATGTGGGCTCGGTACGAGTACGTGTTCGTCGATGCGCTCACCAGTTTATCACTGAGCGATATATCCACTTGCTGGAATAGCGAATGGAGTCAGAGATTCACTGGACCCACGGGTGCATCTGCTTTGAAGACAGACCCATCTTCAATGGTGATTTTAGCTTTCACGTACAGGTACGTATGCGCTAAATCCAGGTAGGTCGCATCAGCGTTGGTGATGGTGAATTCAATGGGGCCTGTGGCTGTAATTCTGGAAAGGGGAGATGTTCCACACATTGACCCTCTTCGGCACTGGTCTGAGTAGGTGGTACGGTCCATTCATTGTTGGTAGAAGGACAGGGCTCGGCATGGATGAAAGCCATATTTAAGAAAAGATATCATGGGTCTTCGATGTGTGTCGTCGCTGGGTCGGATTGGTGCGTGGTCTCGGTGGTGCAGGTCTTTTATTCCCTATGGTGCGTTGTGCTTTGGCAACCAAGACGCCTCCTGCTTCTTTGGCTCGGCGTTTCAGTGCTTCTTTGGGTGCCGCACCCCCCAGACATCACCCGCGACTTGCAGTCCACTGCGTACCGCTTGTTTGCCGATCGCTTTGACCCCACACGTCACCAAGGGCAGGAACGTTTTGACGATGCTCCCGATTATGTTCCCCAGCCCATGTCCTCGTTGCATGCTTGTACCGGCAAAGACCGGAAAGCTACCCCCGGCCTGTTGGGCATAACAGTCCTTATAGCTGCGTGCATCACACTCGTAAGGCACCTTCATTATGCAAAGTGAACCGCTCGGACTTGACGGAAATGAAGTGTCAGCACCACTTTCCCACGCTCGAATGCATTCGGTTAACCGGTGTCGTCTCTTATATCGATGATGATGGAGCTAATATCGGTCTGACTGACCGGTAGATAAACGATGTGCCTGAAACTGTGGATGACTTGAGCTCCATACTTGCCTTTCACCGGGCAGACGCGTAGTAGAGGTACGTTGCTGTCTCCGACAATGTGTGCATCGACCATGTCTGAATAGATGCACAGGCCATACGTACCACCACGCATGTCCATCGGGATGTGGCCTGTCTCGCCGGTGGGGCCAGCGCACCCCGGTAGATCGAGACCTAGCATTTGCTGTAGGGTAGGACTGATTTCGACACTCACGTTGGGGCTGAGAGTGAGACAGGCCTTGTCGTTGTGTGCGTTGTCGACCGCTTCTCTCTTGCAGGAAACTAGCCTATGTTTATGTATACTATGATTGTCTTTTTTGAATTTGGTGCTAATACTGTTATATGGATATGGAATAGGTCTTTGGATTATGGACGCGGATATTCTTTAATGGACGACGGCTGAATTATGAATGACGGACTAGACGCTTGTATTGTAATCGAAGTCCGCATGATTTTTGAAGGGGAAAGTTTTTATGGGTTTTGAAGTATTCCTGATGTCCCGTAGAGACTTATCATGCATCAGACTTCTCAGCCCACCCATGAACTCCTTGGGAGTATCGTATTGGCCTTCGGGTAGGGTGAGTCGGGGTTCTTGTCCTTCGTAGGTTACCTCGTACCACACTTCACCACCTCGCACCTTGTACCACGAGTAAGGGTATTGAATATCCACGAGTCCACATTCCCAGCGTCCAGGTAAATGCAACGGTTGCGGTAACTGGGTCACGTACTTGGCCAAGATGTTGTCAGGAAACACATCAGCCGGGCTGTTACTGGGTAGGGTGAGGTAAAACATGACGACTGAGCTTCCTGCTGCTGCTTCGGAGTTTAATACTTCTCGCAGCCCTTGGGTGCTAATCGTCGTGATGGTCGCGATGGACGTAGTTTCAGGGGGTGTCGTGGTAAAAGGGATGAAAAAGTGGGTGCCCGCCGTTGTAGTGTTTTGGGGGGTGACTCCGGTTCCCACTCGGATTCCCAAGAAGGTAGTGGGCCACTCGGCGATTCACGCTGCATCCAGGCCCAGCGCTGGGGGTTCCCCACCAATTCCTGTGGTACATGCATGTCTTTCAAGCCTTGATCGAAGACCTCCTATCCTCGAGGATCCGTGTGCGACCTGCGTTGACGCATCAGGTCATTCACTAAATATGTCATGTGGGTACCGGGAACCACCTGATTCGGTACCAGTAGTTCACTTTTATCATTCCAAGTCATGTTAGGATTCTGTTTCATCCGTTGTAATACCAGGCCAGCTTTTGTCGTGGATGATGCAGGTACACTCTTCAGCACTCCGTCTTCGACCCACTGTGGGGCTGTGGGTGGTACCCCTGGTAATGGCGGCTGTTGAAGCGGTGCTGAGGTCGGTGGTGTGTCGCATGGTGGTGGTGGTGCTGCTGGGGTAGAGAGGGTTTTGTATTGGTCCATGAAGGTCATGTATCGCTGAAGCGTTTCATTGTACTGTTGTACTTTCTCACTGTCGCTTAATCCCGGCCGTTGTAAGATCTGGCGCATCTCTTCATCGATTGTGTTTATCGTCTTCACCGTAGAGGGTACGGGGTACGGTGATTGGAGGTTTTGAAGGAGCCGAGGTTCGACGAGGGCCATTTTTTTCGTGTGGTTCATTGTCGGCCGAACAGTCCACCCAATACTGGACCCAACAAGGAAGCAGCCAACGGTGCTAAAATGGCCCCGAGAAAGCCGCCTTTCTGTAAAATCTTTTTCTGTTGTGTTTGAGAGACTCGCTTCTGAACTAAGGTTCGCAGACCTGTCTTATGCTTGGCCAACTTCGACTTCTGAGCCGGAGTCAGTGGTACGTTGCCTTTTAAGATATTGAGTCCAATCTCACACAGACAGCACAAGAGAGCAGGGTCTGCGCCACGTACAATGCTTCGGACCAACTCGGGTGGGGCCGTCTTCAATACACGGAGCGCCGGAGCGTGCTTCCGTACTCGTACATACATCATGTACAACTAATGCTAGAGCCCACCACCCTGCCCTTTTTGTCTACCTACCTCGTGAATATTGAACAGAGACAAAAGTCAACCATGATGTTGTATTAATTCTTCTATTATCCCCAACATCAAACACACACCCCAGCTGGGGGTAACCACTGTGGGTGTGTTTACATTATTTTTTGCATGTACACGTGGTTGGTCTCTCCGGGAAATATACCGGTCCGTAGTCGAAGGTGGTCGGGGGTGGCTTACTTCAGGTCGAAGAGCATATACCCGTGCTGAGGGGTTGTCGCATCTTTAAAGGCTTCCAACGCAAACGCAGTGCGTCCAGAGTACATCTGTCTCGCCAGGTGCAGCAGTTGAGTGGTATCTCTCGGGTTTTTGAAGACCACCAGATAGTGGGCATTTAAGCTGATGCTCCGATGTTCTTTATTTTTACTGAACAGATTCTGCACAATGTAGATGATGCTGAGGCGTCGATGATGGCTGCCTTTGGTAAAGAGTTGGGTGACCCGCGCATTCGCCTCCGCCATGAGATCATCCAGAACTACCAAGGTGTCCGGTTCCAAATCGACCAGGTTGAGTAGCCCTTCCACGAACGTGATGTGGGGCATTGCTGCATACGCCGCCTGCCATTCTCCGTAACACCACACGACTCGGGCAATGATTGGGGTGATCATGCTGTCGGCGTGTTGGAGGAGTTTCCTGACGAAGTGCGTTTTGCCGGAACCCGTCGATCCTGCGATGACGCAGGTGAAGGGATGTTGACACCGGGGGTCCATGGTTGAAGGAGTATCCGCTGTCGTGGTGACCCGCTCTTGTAAATTTGGTACGAGTGAACTGGGGTCGTCGGTGCGTCGAGCTTTGGTACCGTTGTCGATGATGAAATGCGGTGGATTTTCAGACGTAGTGGGTGCACTTGGTATAGGTGTTGACTCTATACTCGATGTGGAGCTCGATGTGGTTTGAATACGTGGTGGGGTGATGACTGGGCTCGTTTCGATGACGGGGTTGACTGGTGCTATCTGTAGACTGGCTTGACTGCCACTCACGGCTGGTGTCTTTGGTGGGATGAGTAGAGTGCTGAGATAGGCTACGTCGTAAAACACACCTCCGTACAACACACTCAGCAGGGTTATCAATATCACTACAAAGCCCACTTGTGATTTGTGCGTTTTGGGAGACGCTGTGTTCAGAGACGGTTGCACTGTGTTCATGGTCGAACGTGGAATGAAGGATGATGGCGGTGATGTAATCGTTTCGTTTCACCTGATTGGCCGCGAGCCACGAATTGAAGGAACTGGGCCAGCCTTGCCATTTGACGAAATGAAACAGTTTGCCACGTCGACGTTCGGTTTTTAGGATGCGCTCCACCGTGTAGTAGTCCTGCTTCGTTTTTACGACAGGCTGTAACTCCAGCTCGTAAAACGTTCCTAGCAACGGTTCCCCTTGAAGATCTTCCAGTTCATAGACTCGCTGCTGTCGGGATATGCGCCGTTTAATCAGGAAGTACTCATCGCTCCAGTTGAGCAAGTAACTTTTTTCGAACTTGCCCTTCACTTTACTGACCCGTACAGGGTCCCCGACCTTGAACACCTCCTTCGGTGTTCGCTGCGATTGCCTGGGGTACAAGACACGCCGGACTTGGGCTTCATTGCGTTGGGTCACGGTAATGGGGGCTCTCTGTATACTCCGGTGATAGGCTCGATTGTAACCCCTCACAAGTTTCGGGAGAACATCGATGTACCACCTTGTATTCTTACAGGTGAAATATTTATACATGCGACCTTTGAATGTCCTGTTGAACCTTTCAACAACGGAAGCCTTGGTCTCGTTGTAGGTGTGAAAGAAGAAGACCGTGTGTTTCTTGAGAAAGGCTTGGAACGGTCTGTTGAGGAATCCGGTACCTTCGTCGGTTTGCAAATACAAGGGTTTGCGCTCGGTCTTGAAGATGTCCTTGACAGCCGCTATGAGATTCGCCCCTGTTTTCGTCCGGAAGGGTACCACCCACGCATACTTTGACAGGATATCGATGCACGTCAAGATATACCGATTCCCATCGTTATGTTTGGCAAAGGCGCTCATATCGACCAAATCCGCTTGCCATTGGGCATCTAGTCCTCCCACGATGACCCGGTTCCGTAGAAAATGTCGGCGGGCAGCTCGATGTAAGGTATAGGTGTCTTGTTTTTTTTTAATCAATCTCGGACTTGGGCACGTTGTATCCCCTGCGGTTTGGCCACTCGATAGAGAGCCGACAATGCACTATAGGCCGCCGGACTGCCGGCACTGTACTATAATTTATCCAACGCCTTCTCCCAGCGCTTCATGGTGACAAAATGATAATGGACCCGGGGAGTATGGTTTATTTATAACGAAGTCTGATGTTCGGGTTCTGCCACCGTTGTATATATCCTAGGTTGACTGAGTCTAGCCGGGTAGTCTATAACCTCGTCGTCTGGCTCCGCTTCATTGCTAGGTTTGATAACTTGTTCATTGGGATTCACATTGCCCATGGTAAATGACCAGTCAGTCTCGTCTGATGACCGCTCTTCCTCCGTAAACACTTGATCCACAGCTGCCACGGCATCTTCCAATGCAGACCATAGAACTGGGTGAAGGGTAAAATGCACTGTACCCCCATCTAGTCGAGCCAATTGAGCAAAGAAGGAGGCGCGTCGGACGTGTATGAATGTATGAAAATTATAATCAACAAAACGCATTAGAAATTCGATAGAAATGAATGAGCAATTACTCAGTTACTTGCTACGTCGACAACTTCCATCACATATTGCAAATTTATGGCATACGGATTATTTTCATCACGAAAAGAATTAGAAAGATATTACGTTGCACAATATATATGCACAATATATAGTTTTATAGAAAAGGTAATACCTGAAATACAGTTAATACTACCAAGCCTGGGGAAGGGGCCATTATGCCCCCTACCAACCTTTCTATCCGATCTCCGGAACGACAAAAGATTACCAGGTCACATTCCGCGACTTTGTAGATCATATTGTGGTAATTTTGAACCTATTTGCGTACCCCCGTGCAGAGGATGATGGGTAGATCCTAAATGTTATTTTTTTTCGTAATTTTTCTTCAAAATTCTATTTTATTACACATCAGATTATTATTTACTAATTTATCATGTAGTTGTTCTCGAGGAAATTACATAAATAAAAAATTCGCAAAATCTGACAGAAGAAATCGACCAAAAATGCCGTTTTTTAAATTGATGTCAATGTGACTTGATTAAAGCAGCAATCTGGGATTTTCTGGTAAAGCCTGGTCGAACGTGACCCAAGGGTATAGTGTGATAAGTTTCAGTTCCCTAGCTCGAGAGGTAAGAAAACTAAATTGAGAGGGGGTGGAGCAAAAATGCTCCCCCAGGCCTGAACGCGTCCCAAGCGTCAGATCCGACTTTCAATATTCAAACTTCGTCCATAAAATAATTTCCTCGTTGATAGTCGAAAGACCTATTTCGTATGACAGTTAGCACAAATTTCAAATGTCTATGAAATAAAAATAATAAAACCCAAGATGGTTTCCTACAAGAGAGAATCGGTCAACAGTTTTCAATGATATCAGCAAGAAATGATGATGTTCCAAAAAGCACAGGCCAGGTACATAGCGGATTTGTGCCAGTATCTAGACACTGATTTCCTCTGCACAGCAAATATAGTGAAATACATGTTCAATTCATTCAAAATTGCTTCGAAATTGCTCCATTGCTCAATTATTTAGTTGCTACAAATGTGGACATGAGCAGTGTGACTAACGTCACAGGACCTACGAAGTAGAGTAGGCATTAGGACTCGATCGCATGTTCATCGAGATATGATGTGACCCTCCCCTACGGTACGTTTCATCATAATATGGTACATGTACAGCCTTCCATAACAGCCATAGGTTCTCTTTATAACATGCCTTTTGTGAGATTGAGCAAGATTATATTCTGGGTATTTATATATTTACATCGATGTGTTCGTGCCACAAAAAATGAAAGTATATTGGTGAATGTTCTGGTCATTTAGTGATCCGGCCCTGGTACATCAAGCAGTTGAATAGACTCGGAGTTAAACACATTAATACTGGGCTTCACCAGCCTCCGTCTATAAATAGTTCGCTCAGCTGTATTGAGGTCGCTGTCCTCAGATCTGGCGGTTGAATCCAACAGCGAGAGAGCACCAGGCATGCCAGGGCTGACAGTTCCCAAATTCCATGGTGTCATGTTTCCCTCGCTTAAATGATCGGACTTTTCTCCGTATGATCTATAACAATATAGTGAAGTGTTAATTATAAATCTAATTTTAATCAGAATTATTTCAGATCAGAACTTGCTGGTAACAATGCCCTAATGCACGTTTATGCCAAAAATCAAGGTTCTAATGTTAACGGTTCTCCTTATTTTGCCGACGAAAGGATTCGGATGGACTGACTCACTCACTCACTCACTCATTACCGGACAATTTGCGATCTGTAGCCTACTTCGTAGGAATATAATGTGGCTTAATGTAGTATGGAGTCAATAACCCCTTATTATATTGAACCCATACATAACTTAGTTTCTTGAGAGATTAGTGTACCGTATGATGCCTATACACCTAGAGGAATGCAGTCTCCTGCCATTCTGTAACGTTCCGTTATGTTTTGTTTATAGTGATTAGGATTTATTGTAAAGAACATGACACCTGTTGACCGCTTTCTCTCTTGTAAGAAACCATCTTGTGGTTTTGTTATTAGGGGGCTAAGCCAGTAAGGCTGGTCATCTTTTGTTATTAGGTGGCCAAGCCAGTATGGCGGGTCACCTTTTGTTATTGGTATTCTTATTATTGTTTTTCTTCCACCAGATTTTGTACGATTCGTACAGTCTACACCGATACACCAATGCAGTTGAAACTTCACATAGTGACTGGGCCAGATGGGAACTTATGCATATAACCTAATGAAGCCGAATGGGCAAAAGCTTCGGCGACCATTTTGGATTTAACCCCAAACCTATGAAGATCGATCGATCGAGGTCTAGAGAGTGTAGAAGTCGAATAAGTCTAAAAAGGTTGCTGTGTAAAGCAAAATGGCCGCCATCGACCAATCAAATCGTTGGGTTTTTTGAAGTATTGGATTCGGACGGGGAAAGTAATGGAATATATGCTATATGATACGGCGATCACGAATATGCTTCGGCGGCCATCTTGGATTTAGCCCCAAACCTATGAACATCTTCATCTCCTGAACCGCTGAACACTGATTTGACGGGACATTTGACACACATGATCGATGGATCGAGGTCTAGAGAGTGTAGAAGTCGAATAAGTCTAAAAAGTTGCTCTGTAAAATCCGACAAATCAAATTGGTGCGCTTTTCAAGTACCGGATTCGGACGGGGGAAGTAATGGAATATATGCTATATGATACGGCGATCACGAATATGTAAATATTTTTACCCTAGGTCACGTGGTTTGGCCGCCATATTGAATTTTTCAGAAATGGAACACATGTTGCAGGGGCTATAACTCTGGAACTGCGGGAGGTACAGCCTTGCAGTTTGTTGAATTGTATTCTCCAGAAGCAGCCCTTACGAAAATATGCTAACCATTTCAACGTAACTTCAACAGTTTTGCCGCTATTCTCAAACAAAATTCACCCAAATTTGCAAATTTACGAATTTGTTCTTTCTCTTCTGCCAGATTTTGTCCCATATTCGTACAGTCAACACCGATAAACCGACGCTGTTGAAAATTCACATAGTGATTGGGCCAGATGGGAAATGATGCATATTCCCTATTGAAGCCGATTGGGAAAAGATTCGGCGGCCATCTTGGATTTAACCGAAACTTTTGAAGGTCTTCTCCTGAACCGCTGAACCGATTGACGTGAAACTTGGCACACATGATCGATGAATCGAGGACTACACAGGCAATTTTTCACAGACATGTACTGAGCTGTACACTACTGAATGGTACTGCACGGAAAGGCCCACCATACATGTAAGAACTGAGCTGTAACTGAACAGTTCCTGTGTGGCAACCACAGGTCAGAACTGAACTGAGCAGTACATGTCAGTTAGCAGCAGCCTGGTTCCAAGAGGTAACTGAGCAGTACTGCGCAGTAACAGGTTGGTTACTGTTCAGTTACGATGTAATACTGTTCAGTCATGTTCCGTGTGGTACTGTACAGTATCCATTCAGTACTGACCAGTTACTGAGTGGTACTGTGTGGATACTGGTCTGTACTGATTGGTACTGTACTGAGGTGTACCGTTCCGGGCCCTTCCTTGCGGTTACCATTCAGTTACCACATGGTACCAACATGTGGAGATTTGGCTATGTAGAAAGTGTAGAAGTCGAATAAGTCTAGAGAGGTTGCTGTGTAAAACAAAATGACCGCCATCGACCAATCAAATTTGTGGGATTTTGAAGTATCGCATTCAGACGGGAAAAGTGACGGAATATATGTTATATGATACGGCGATCACGAATATGTGATTTTTTTTTTACCCTAGGTGACCCTCCACAGTTTCGTAGTAATGGCCCCGGTCTAATTTCATAATACGATAGACTGCCCGTGTTCTGCTACATCATAATTCTTCTTGTCTTCTTCATAGCTTATATCTATCATACCATCCTATTCGGCATTATCAACGCTGCAAACGAGCACGTACAGATCGATGGCTGGCTTCGTCTACACGCTGATCGGGATCATGGACGAAATTTTGTTCTGCCTCAATTATGCCCCTTGGATGGGCCTAAAAACCTGGACTCAAAAACGGGAAGAAAATCTAACAAAAAACGGGCAGGTTGAACCCCACTTTTTTCTGCCTTTTTAAGTTGAGACCGGACCAGGGCACGTGAGTAAGAAGTTTAGTTGAAATCGTTCTTACAGATTTTTTCTGGAAATTGAGCCGAATTTGACCATTTCTCGACATTTTAAAGGGGTTTCTAGGAAAAATGAAGCAAGAATGGAAGAGAATGTTCGAGATTCATTTTTCTATAACATAGCATTGCTATATCTTAAAATAATTGATTAATCATGCTCTTTCATAAAATATATACATATAAGTGATTTGGGTTGAAGATTTTACCACAATTGGTGACCGAAAAACGGACCCATAATCTATTCCATGCCGAATGGAAGAATCTCTGGAGTGCATCCCTAGGTCACGTGGTTTGGCCGCCATCTTGAATTTTGTCAGAAATGGAACACATTTGTAGGGACTATAACTCTGGAACTACGAGAGGTACAACCCTGCAGTTTGTTGCGTTATATGTAAATGTCCCAAATTTGCGAATTGATGGGAAAAATGCCATTCTTCCGCCAGGTATCATGCGATTCGTGCAGTAAACACCGTCTCATCATTGGAGCTGAAACTTCACATAGGTATTAAAAAATGTGAGTTCTAACGCATGTCGAAGGAAGAGGTCGATTGGTCAGATGCTTTGGTGGCCATCTTGGATTTACCTGAAACCTTCCATTAAACCGATTAACTCCAAACTTGGTACACATCATCAATGGGTCAAGGTCTCTCAAAATAAGTCTTAGTGATCAATGCCACTTCATCCCAAAATCTAGATTGTCTGGACTGTATCTTGGCCCCCCCCCTGCATTGCCGCTCACGGCTATATTATTATTTGGAATTGGTGCTAACTGTCATACGATTAGGTCAGTCGATTATTGACGCGGAAATTGTTTTATGGACGACGGCTGAATATTGAATGTCGGATTTGTCGAACTGGACTATGGATGGAGATATAATATGGGGATTTTTGGAATTATTCACAGGCTAAATGTTATAACAACAACACCTCAAATTAGGATAAAACGAAACGAAAGATTGATATCTGCTACAACAGTACCATTAATAGCTAATAGCTAATGGTGGGGCGGCGAAGGGGGCTCTTTAGGCTATATATTATTATTATTAGGGGACCAGGTCCGGAGGACCGAGATCCCCTCTTGAAATCGTTCGGATTCACTATTATTATTATTCTTCGTTTATCCACCGTTTTTGTTCCAGTCACATCTCCAGTACGGCTTGGCCCACAAGCTTGAAACATGGTGAGTTGATAGTAGACCTAGTAGTGATGTGCATATTACAAGCGGGCTCTGATTAGTGAACCCGTATGCGGGCCATCTTGGAAAATGTTCAAAACCTTCAAAGATCTTCTCCTCTCGAACCACTGAACCGATCGACTTGACACTTGGCATGCACAATCTAGGGGTCGGGGTCTTCAATTCTTCTGAACGGTTTCTTGCCGCGATATCAAATATGGCCGCCATAGCCGTTCAAATATGCCCCGTATGGCGGCCATCTTGGAAAATGTTCAAAAACTTCAAAGATCTTCTCCTCCCGAACCACTGAAGCGATCGACTTGACACCTGGCATGCACAATCTAGGGGTCGGGGTCTTCAATTCTTGTGAACGGTTTCTTGCCGCGATATCAAATATGGCCGTCATAGCCGTTCAAATATAGGTCAAATTAGAAACCTCAGATTTTCATTCCAGCCACATCTCCAGAACGGCTTGGTCCACAAGCTTGAAACTTTGTCGGTTGATAGTAGACCTACTAGTGATGTGCATATTACAATATGTTCTCAGACATCGTGGGAATGAAAAATGATGTGCCGCTGTTGCCAAATGTCATAAAGCGCCATAAAAATGCAATTTTGGCAATAGAAAAGATTGCAATTCATGTACAACGACGCCAAGTTATCCCATTCCTCTATACACAGTAACGATGTGCTGGCGTATAAGATGACACAAACTTCTCCCAATCGTTTATACAGTGTAGCGATGTGATAGCTTATAAGGTGATACCAAATGTGTAATTGGCAATGAAAAGCACAAGACGTACAGAATACCAGTGTTATCAGATAGGAGTACCAGTGGCCAATGAAACTTACCTAATTTACATAAACCAACTAAAGTCGTCCAGGCAATGAAGGCGCATTTCAAATGACCCTGTGTCGAAAACAAAGACAGCCGGAAGGACGGATATTTCACCGCAGAGCTGTTCAGGCTTAGCCCTAAGGAGTGTGCGGATATACAACGAAGTTACGCATGTGCATCGATAGCTCATGTCTACAGACACGTGGGTACCAATATACCGGATAAATTTCATCACTTTCAGCTCTGCTTGTCCACTACCTGAGACCAAAGTTCATTCAAAACAGCTCCTATCATGCAACGAATTAACTGGTAAATGACGCAAATCTAGTAATTGCTTGTTTATTGCGGATACTTCTCATGGTGGCAGTGGATTGATGAATTCATCATCGGAAGGTCACTTCTTTCTTCTACTGGAATGCTACCGTGAATTATGAAAATAAATCACCAATCATTCTAAATATGTCTTCAAAGAGCTCAGATCACGTCCCAAATCTATCAGAAGATACAGCCATGGTACTAAATGGTTGTTTGGTGATAATATTTTTCAGGATGGCATTGGATTGTTAAATTCGTCATCGGATATCTTCTGCTTCAGTTATCTGAAATTTCCCATTTGAAATGCCCGTATGTCTGTCACAGCTGAAATGTGCCTATGTTTGTGCCTCACAGTTTACATGGCGGTGGAAAGAGAACTAGCGAGGGCGAGAGACATGGGGTTTTCACTACTGAATGTCTCTGGCCCTCGCTAAAAATCACTTACACATAATCACTCACATATAATCACTTATACACAATCATTAACACATACAATCACACATAATCACTCACATAATTACTTACTCGCAATAACAACCACACAATCACTCACATAATCACTTACTCACAAAAGCAATCACACATAATCACTCACATAATCACTATACATATTCACTAACACATACAATCACTCCTAATCACTCACATAATCACTTACTCACAATAAAAATCACACATAATCACTCACATAATCACTTACTCACAATAACAATCACACACAATCACTCACATAATCACTTACTCACAAAAACAATCACACATAATCACTCCCATAATCACTTACACATAATCACTCACATACAATCAATTATACATAATCACTAACACATACAACCACACATAATCACACACATAATCACTCACATATAATCACTTACACACAATCACTAACACATACAATCACACATAATCACTCACATAATCACTTACAATAACAACCACACAATCACTCACATAATCACTTACTCACAATATCAATCACACACAATCACTCACATAATCACAAAAACAATAACACATAATCACTCACATAATCACTATACACATTCACTAACACATACAATCACTCCTAATCACTCACATAATCACTTACTCACGATAACAGTCACACATAATCACTCACATAATCACTTACTCACAGTAACAATCACACACAATCACTCACATAATCACTTACTCACAAAATCAATCACACATTATCACTCACATAATCAATTACACACAATTACTCACAATAACAATCACTCACATAATCACTTACTCACAATAACAATCACACATAATCACTCTCATAATCACTTATACATGTGAGTGATTATGTGTGATTGATTTTGTGAGTAAGTGATTATGTGAGTGATTGTGTGTGATTGTTATTGTGAGTAAGTGATTATGTGAGTGATTATGTGTGACTGTTATTGCGAGTAAATGATTATGTGAGTGATTATGTGTGACTGTTATTGTGAGTAAGTGATTATGTGAGTGATTATGTGTGATTTTATGTGTGAGTGATTTATGCATAAGTGATTGTGAGTGATTATATGTGATTGTATGTGTTAGTGACTGATTGTGTGTAAGTGATTATGTGAGTGGTTGTGTCTGATTTTATGTATGAGTGATTGTGATTGTGTGTAAGTGATTATGTGTGAGTGATTGTCTGATTTGATTTTGGGTACTTTGATTACTGAGTGAGTGATTGTGTGTGAGTGATTGTGATTGTGAGTGACTGTGTGTGAATTTTTAATAATTAGCCAGGAATCATGGTCTGTGGAATTAGTTTTATATATTATACGGCGTAAACACTTTCAGTCGTGGTCGGCAATAGAAAGTGTTAAGGCTATTTCAAATGTTTGAATGAACGCCTTAACATACGTGTAGTTGTAATTATTCTGATTTCCGTTAATCAGAATATACTAATTGTTAAGCATCCCAATAGTACATTTTCATTACACCAAAATGTATCTGGTGGAGTTACGAGAATTTCGTTGAATTTCAGCGTCAAGTGTATTGTTATAAACTAATTGGTCTATGTCAATATCTGTATGATAACCTTTCTATATCTGTATTTTTGCAGGAGTTTTTACTATATTGTGTATAATTTACCCAGACCGTGTGAGGAGGAAAACAAGCTCGTGTGGTTCAGACTCGACACAGCTAGGACATATGATCAAAATTAACGTTTGCACACATATTTGCATATTATATATGCGTTCATAACTATGTTTCGGGATTATTAGTATATTAAGTAGTGTATAATATATCACACGCTACCCCATCATTAAGAGTCTGCGTCAATAGAATCTATAGAAATTTAGTCGCTAACTCATATATTGCAATGTTCTAAACCCTATCCTATTTAATATATATATATATATATATATATATAAATGCTGTCTTCGATATTCATATATATGTGTGATCTGCTTGTTAATTTAGATTTAGATAATGGCAGTAATCAATCCCCAAAGTTGTGGAGTGAGCCAGCAATTGCCTTGCATATCCAGACAATATCGTGTTACTGTTGTTAGATAAATATGACCTACAGTCAAAACTGGATATAGTCAGTGCGTTCCTCTTTGACTGGGGTTTATCGGTCAAGGTAAAAAAGACTAAAATTGTCATTTTTGGTACCAACAGGACTGCTAACCATAACTTCCATATTAACCAATGTCCAATTGAGTGTGTGAAGAGTTATAAATACATTGGTGTCCTGTTAACCTAGCCTGTACGGCCAAGAAGACTATATTTGCACTGAAGAATGCCATTAATCCCAAAGACCGGGCATGTCACATTTGAATAACGTCAATTAACATTTATACTCGGTTAATATCCTTTAGAAAAGATGAAAACGGAACAAAGATCTGGCGCGCGCAGAAAGCGAGCAGAGCCAAATCGCCTACAAAAGGGAGTGTTTACCCTATTATTGTCCCTTAGAGTTAATTGATAATGGCACGTGCGCGCTCGATCGTGTATTAAAGTGGTATGAAAGGAACACTGGTATTCAATTACCTCTTTGTGGAGAAGTGAACGTCCAAGATTAAACGGGTAGAGAACGGGACTGGAATTATATTTATGAAATTGTCGCAAACTCGTTATGATTACATGGTGCCTCGTTCAAAAAAAGAAAATTAGCTTTGTACATGTAGTAGAGCTTAAAAATCAATTCAGTTTATTTACCTTTACATGTATTAAGGACAGTGTACACAGAATTATAGTTTAAACACATATTGGTGACATATACGAACAAGCTTCTGTGGCTAAAATATTCATATTGGACAAGCGTAAAGCGGAAACCCTGTGACCTTTGTGGAGAGATTTGTAGTTATGCGATGGGAAATGGCCGATAAAACATGAAGACAACATGCATTACAGTATAAGTGGGAATAAACAAATTGCTTCCATTTAGCTATGATAATAATGTAGAGCATGACTCACCACTCAATGATTATGGAGAGACTATGGTTCTACCTAGAATATGGGGGACAAGTCTGCGCTCTGATTGGTGGATATTTTTAGACAATAGAAGAGCTGTTGTCTGATTGGTAGAAATAGTTAAACAATAGAAGAGCTGCGCTCTGATTGGTGGATAATTTTAGACAATAGAAGAGCTGTTCTCTGATTGGTAGATATAGTTAGACAATAGATGAGCTACCCTCTGATTGGCGGATATTTTTAGCAACACGAGAGCCGTGCTCTGATTGGTGGATATTCGTTGACACAATCACTCAATGATTCAATCACTTGAATCACTGATGCAATCACAAAATCACTAAAGCTTGAAACATGTATTTTATTAACATGTATTAAAAATATTAATATCACTAATCAATTATCAGTAATCTGTAGAAAAGCTAGTTTAAACAAGCACATATGTGCCTCCATAATTTCGATATCGATTTTTTTACATGAATAAATGGCGGTAACACTCAAAATTATGCTATAGGCCGCAATGAAAACGGAACAAAGACATGGTACGCGCAGGGAATAAATTAACCGATTTTACCAAAGCGTCCATAAAAGTGTGTTTATCCGTAAAGGAATTTAGCCGCAATCTCATGTATTAGAGCTATTCAAATTCACCAATTGTTTATATATATATAATTATACTCTGGCTGTTAAATGTTTTAAAACATACATCTTCTTAGGGATAAAACAAACCCGCAAGGGAATTATTCATGCCATTAAATCCTATTACAACCTGTCTTGTACAGACTAGACTGGAGGCCTTTCAAGAGTTAAATTGATCAAGGTTAACATGGCTACTGAAGCATGTATGCTTTCACACGTGCCACGCGATCGACCGTGAGTATATGAAAGGACACTCATAATTAATTGCCTCTTTTGGGAGAAATGGATTGTTAAAAATAAAATGGAGGGGTATATAATGATTAAAATTTACATGGTGCCTCGTTAAGAAACAAAACAGAGATATGTACATGTAGTCGGTCATTCAATTCAATTTATTTACCCTTTACTGTGGATAGCTGTTTCCATTGTGCAACGTTTGATAAGATAAAAAAAATATTTTTATTAATTAACCAGGAATGATGGTTATATGGTTGGATTTCGTTGAAATTCAGTGTCAATATAAGTATGGTAACCTTTCTATATCTGTGTTTTTACAGGAGTTTATCGTGTATAAATTTACCCAGGTCGTGTGAGGAACACCCATGAACACACCAACAACCAGGAAATATGGTCACTCGGAGTGTCCCCATCACAAAATAAAAAGCATATCATTTTCCTGTGAACTGTCGTCAATTTTATTTTTTACAAATATGTTAGGCCGCTTGTAATATGATTTTTCGTAAGTAAAACAAAGAAGCATGCTCCATTAGAGTGAGAAATAAAATAGCTAATTCGCACAACTTCGGTTTGGTCTCCCACAGTCTTGCGCCTCGAGCATGTCGAGCACTTATTGAAATTGACATGTCTCATGTCTGAGATTCCCATGTCAAAGTATTTGAATACGAACAATTTCATTAACTCGTTTAAATGGAGCGGACATGCGACTTGATGCTTGAGGAAGCTGACATCGGGCGAAATACACGGAGAAAGAAGTCACTGAGCTAAGGGTAGTGTTAAGTGAAACGTGAAATGCCCTTAATAAGTTAAGATGTGTAATTCAAACTTATCAACCTTTCACAATGTTCGTAAAGAGCACAAATTGTCCCCATATTTTGATCCTTCTATAGTGTAGGATCAGCTGTCTGGACTTGTATGCCTGTCGGGTAAATGAAAATTAAGACCTTTGTTATATAGAAATCGTACTTTGAAAGTCTGAATGATAACAGAGGGGTTTAACAATACCATTATTCAGAGTGGGTTACAAATATCTTTTTATTGCCACCTGCCGTTTCTGCGAAAAATGTTATCTGCTCTAGGATGTGGCCATGTATGGGAAAATCAAAGTTGTAAAGCCCCTTTGTTTATAGGGAGACCATTGTTCTACCTAGATGCGGCGTGCAAGTCTGTCGAGAATTAAAGACAAAAGAACAGGAAATAATATACAAAAGAACAGGGGTTTTCCCGATATAATGTCGCCGGACAATGTACCTGTCCCACACGGTGAGGTAAGGCGGGTCCCAACAAGGCCGTTGGACAAGAATAACAGCCGAAATGGTCCTCCTTCACCGCTACCGCCCCAGTACGGTTAATACATTAACCGGTAAATCAACCGACAATGATAATAAACATCCCTTTTAGGGACTAAAGAGATGTTCCGAAAGACGACTTCCAACTATGCACAATTATTCTATATTTTCAAAATGTCCCTCGATATTTAGTCACTCAATCACTTGTAAACGGTTACATGGCTCGGTCCCATTATACAGACTTTATAGTAAACATAATACACACTGAATTTAACGAGAGTAAAAAAAATGCTGGAGTAGTAGAGAAAGAAAGCAATATCATGTACGCATGATTGGACTATCCTGGTCCAAATGAGCTACTATTGAACCGCGCGGGGTAGACTATAGTAATATAATGAATAGTAAATAAAGCGCATTTAAAGTCCAGACAGAATGAGTAGTAGAGCGAAAAGCGGCAACACTTTGACCGTTGTGGAGAGATTTTTAGTTATGGGTGGGACCTGTCCGATAAACAACATGCATTATAGTATATGTGGGCGTATACAAATTCCTTCCATTCAGCTATGATGATAATGTAGAGCATGACACACCACACTGTTTATGGGGAGACTATTGTTCAGCATAGACGCGGAGCCAAGTCTGTACTTGGCGAGAAATAACAAAGGAGTAGGGAAATTAAAAGAGTATGACTCACCACTCTTTGTTTATAAGGAGACTAATGTTCTGCATAGGTGCCTTCAAATTTAATTATGAAGACAATGATTAGCGTGGCTAATCGCTCTTTGTTTATGAGGAGACCATTGTTCTACCTAGATGCGGCGTGCAAGTCTGTCGAGAATTAGAGACAAAGGAACAGAAAATAACAATAGCACAGGTGTACTAACAATGATGCCAGAATCTAAAAATAGAACTGAGGTGATGCTTTAAAAATAGAACTTACATATGAAGTACCAAAACAGGGATTAATACATATGTAGTAACAAAACGGGGATTATTACTTATTAAGTAATAAAAAATATTAAGTAAAAAAATAGGGGTAACAAAAACACTATTTTGTGCCGTATTACATATAACGTTGAGCCAGAAGTCTCTAACCCTCTACAAGTAAACAATCTTAAGATAAAATTTAGGAATTATTTAGATCGTATTACATTTAAAAGACAAAATGGATGGAGATACGTACTATCATAACATCATACGGATTGGAGTGTCTGCGTTTATTACTGGCCATTTGGTGCATTGTTCTGAGGATTCCCACAGGGAGATTAATGTGAATATTGCTGTCATGTTAATTGAAGTTTAAGGCACGGGAACCAGCTGGATTGCTGGGATACATCCTCTTTCGGAGCTTCTTCTCCCTTGCCCCTCTTTACCTTTATTCTTCATGCAATCGATGTGGTTACTGGGTCACCAACCAGGGCAGTGAGAATTGAAGTACGTGGTGTATGCCAAGCGAATGTTGCCCGTTTTCTTCCTGTACTATTGTGCTTCAGCCGTTTAAGCAAACGTATTCCACACATAGAAGGGCAAATTTGGTGTCGCCAGGTTATGGAATATAAATCACTACCAGCGTCAGCTAAATTATTTTTAGCGAGATCTTGGAATTACAACACTATAAAACAGTATTTGAACATCATTATTTTGTTCACCCGTCTCAGCAATAACTTCCACCTTAATTGTGTATTAGGAAAAACGTAGAAAATTACGAACAGCTCCTGAATTATAACTACAAATCATGTCTAAGCTAGTACTCTGGATAGTGTAATTTGGGCAACCTGTTCAGCCCTGTTGTTCAATCTTTTGCACAGAGCAAATGGAGTAGTTGTCGTCCTCGTTCGATCGGAGTGCCAGGCACTCAAACGTTCAGATATAGTTTTTTATCAATCGGGTATTACATGGAAGTTTTGCTGAAAAAACCCCATCATCCAATATAAGCAAATAGAGCTTCCCATCGCCTCTCATGAAAATCCATGTTTTACGCCTGCCCAAGCTATATCATGCTTCTTCATTTACTCCTGATGCATCTCTGGCCTGTCCTCCTGTTATGATTCCAGTCCCTGATGTGTAAATACCATTTTGAAAAGGGTACACGTGTACTTGTCACAATGTGGTCATGACCCAGAGGCTATATAACTGATATTGTCCCTCAACCGTCAAAATTGCGTCTCTGTGTAGCCACAATGCATTGGAACCATATGCAAGAGGTGGGGGAAATTGACGACGGCTGGCGACTAAAAAGCAACCATATGACTCTATAGGAAAGCATCCCTCAGCACCTAACCATCACTGGGCAGTAAATATATTATGTGTCCGTGTACATGATATTTGCCGTGTCGTGCAGATGTTAGGGCCACAACAATTGATATTATTATACCTCACTGTGTATTAGTTTATTTTAATTGGTTGAGACACCATCACGTGATATTCCACAATTCTCGATGTCTTATGGAAAAACAGGTCGTCAATGTGATGCCCCACAATCTCGCGCCGATATCACACGATCACGCGCTGACGTCACACGGCAGAGGCAATGTCACACGGTCTCGCCCAGTTATCGATCGTCAACAGACTCTTTCGTAGCATTGTTGTCTGTTGTGCTGTCATTCCGCTGTAATCACGATGGCGTGTACAGACGGAAAACGTTTTACGTTACCAACTGATGAAGATTTGGCCGAAATCATGAATAAATACATCATGGATAAATACACTTTACGTCTATTGGTATTGTTTATGGTTTTTTCCCGTATAATAAAACAGATATTCCATGCTGTGGGGTGTGATATAACGATTTTTTCACCTCTCGAAGGTCCGCACTCGTTGAACATTACCTTCTCGAGCTGACAAATCGTGATATCACACCTCACAGCATGCAATATCTGTATATTGTAGTCCTGTATTCTTTAAATTTATGTCTACAATATCATGTAAATGTGCTATCTATATACGCATATCTATGGAACTATAGTTATGGTGGTAGATTTAGAATAAAGTTCCCTTTACTTTTCATTTTAATATTTATCCGAGTTTCTTTGAAAGGCACTTAGAAGTCGGCGTATATAACACAAGGCTATTCTATGGATAACGAAACGTCAGCTCCATAGCAATAAAGAAGTTGTTATCCATAGACCTTGGGTTTTGTTCGAGTTTCCTAGCCTACAGACATTTTATCCAAAAAATTGAGTATTTGTAACAGTTTCAAATGACAATGGCGATGAATACTCCCAATCGATGAATATTTCCGAATAATTTTAAACAGTTAGGAGTGCAAAACTGATGGTTGATTAGATGGATTTTGCGTACACGTATATTCAATATTCAACCGCTTTCTAGAAATCGTTTTACACACTTTATTTCTGAAATCGTTTAGCTACGGGATGGTTCTTCTGTTGGTATAAATCATTTCGATCGGGCTATGGAACCCATTATCCAGTACGAAGACCGTTTAATGGTTTGTGTAATCTTCAGTACCGGGGCGACCTGGTAGCATTGTATATGCTCAAGGCTCAAGATATTTCTCATCTAGAATTGCAGAACTAATGAGAGAATTCGAGAATGAGAATAAGATTTAACAGTAGTATTTCAGCTATATAGCGACGATCAAATAAAACTCTAAAGTACGACAATACGTTAAATGAACATGTAGCAACTATCAAAAGTGAGGGACAACACTACAAAGAACTGGTACATACATTACATTTGATTTAATAAACCAATAGCTCTCAAATATTTTAAAATGAAACCTTCTCTAATCTTTCAAACTAGCTGCTCGGTAAAGAGAATGTCTTACAATCTCACCGTCAGTTAATAAATATATGCTTAACTTTGAGTTTTTTCATGACATGGAATACATATAGGAGTTGCTGAGTCAATCGCGAATAAACGATTTTACAACGCCTGGGTATAGTCTGATCGAAAACGCTAAGACGAGTATAATCTATAGTTTCTTAAATTCTTGAAGTTTGTTGTTAACTTCAGGCAGCATTCCATAAAGTTTGAAACAGCTTTCTCATATAGGCACAGATACAAGGTCTGAAATCGCTATACGGGACTCCATGAAGATTGACATATTCTAGGGCTGTCTTAGCCTTTGTTTCAGAATATAATCTGCGATGCCAACATGACTAGTTAGCGAAGAAAACACAATATTGAACTGCTGCTCAATTCTACGGTCAAATGGTTTTAAAATACTCTGGATGGAGGGATGAGTTGCAGATCTATTCTTAATCGCATGAATTCATGACAGTGAGTCTGAAAATATGACATACTTTTTTTTGCGAGAGCCAATACCTTCCAAGGCCGTCAAAAGAGCTTTGTCTTCGGCAGTAAAAATAGAACTCTTGTCTGGCAATCGAAGAGTTTGGTTTTTGAATTACATATAGTAATAGCACACGCTACTCTATCACCATCTTTGAAACAATCAGTTTGTATAGCCTGACGCGATTAATATATTTCTCTCATTAGACCAAATTCTTGCTGATACACAAGTTGTCTTTTAACTTTCAAAATTCGTCAATGTAATACCTACTTACGGTTAGGAAACGGAAGTTATTTCCTCATTCCCTATTCCCGTTTCGATTTTCTAACTCGCGCTGTGTGAAAGTAGTAACCTTCATGAAAAGCCATATATTTCGACAACCATTATGTCTTTCATAACACGAATGAGACCATATTTTTTCCAATAACTTTTCTTCCCTGTGAATCAACATTTGAGAAAAATGCTTCAAAATGTGCGCTATTGAGCACATTTCTAAAGAGTTGTAGAAAAATCTCGGTACATTCCACACTATTTTGCTAGCCACTTTTAGAGTGGTCTAGATATCTTCCTAATACATTTATCTATCTTTCTGACTCATTTTTGGGTGTTTAAAGTGGAGATGCCATACCCTACGAGACAGCGCTAAATGGGTATTATCTGGATATTTTTATAATTTACATCGACTCTATTTGTTGCTCCCAATCACACAGAAATCGAATTTGTGCCACTTTAGAGTGGCTTACATATCTTCCTAATACATTTATCTATCTTTCTGACCCATTTTTGGTGTTTAAAGTGGAGCTGCCATACCCTAGGAGACCGCGCTAAATGGGTATGATCTCGATATGGTCAATTTACACCGACTGTATTTGTTGAGACAGCGCTAAATGGGTATTATCTGTATATGTTTATAATTTACACTGACTCTATTTGTTGCTCCCAATCACCCAGAAATCGAATTTGTGCCACGTTTAGAGTGGCTTACATATCTTTCTAATACATTTATTTATCTTTCTGACCCATTTTTGGATGTTTAAATTGGAGCTGCTATACCCTCTCAGACAGCACTAAATGGGTATTATCTCGATATGGTCAATTTACACCGACTGTATTTGTTGCTCTCAATCACCCAGAAATCGAATTTGTGCCACTTTTAGAGTGGTCTAGATATCTTCCTAATACATTTATCTATCTTTCTGACTCATTTTTGGGTGTTTAGAGTGGAGCTGCCATAACCTTCGAGACAGCGCTAAATGGGTATTATCTGGATATTTTTATAATTTATATCGACTCTATTTGTTGCTCCCAATCACACAGAAATCGAATTTGTGCCACTTTTAGAGTGGTCTAGATATCTTCCTAATACATTTATCTACCTTTGTGACCCATTTTTTGGCGTTTAAAGTGGAGCTGCCATACCCTCGGACCAGCGCTAAATTGGTATTATCTCGATATGGTCAATTTACACCGACTCTATTTGTTGCTCCCAATCACCCAGAAATCGAATTTATGCCACTTTTAGAGTGGTCTAGATATCTGCCCAATACATTTATCTATCTTTCTGACCCATTTTTGGGTGTTTAAATTGGAGCTGCCATACCCTCCGAGACAGCGCTAAATGGGTATTATCTGGATATTTTTAGCATTTTCACCGACTCTATTTGTTGCTCCCAATCATCCACAAATCGAATTTGTGCCACTTTTAGAGTGGTCTAGATATATTCCTAATACATTTATCTATCTTTCTGATTCATTTTTGGGTATTTAAATTGGAGCTGCCATACCCTCCCAGACAGCACTAAATGGGTATTATCTCGATATGGTCAATTTGCACCGACTGTATTTGTTGCTCACAATCACCCAGAAATCGAATTTGTGCCACTTTTAGAGTGGTCTAGATATCTTCCTAATACATTTATCTATCTTTCTGACTCATTTTTGGGTGTTTAAAGTGGAGCTGCTATACCCTCCGAGACAGGGCTATAATTTACACTGACTCTATTTGTTGCTCCCAATCACCCAGAAATCGAATTTGTGCCACTTTTAGAGTGGCTTACCTATCTTCCTAATACATTTATCTATCTTTCTGACCCATTTTTGGATGTTTAGATTGGAGCTGCCATACCCTCCGAGACAGCGCTAAATGGGTATTATCTCGATATTTTCTATAATTTACACCGACTCTATTTGTTGCTCCCAATCACCCAGAAATCCAATTTGTGCCACTTTTAGAGTGGTCTAGATCACTCCAAAAGTGGCACAAATTCGATTTCTGGGTGATTGGGGCAACAAATACAGGCGGTGTAAATTGACCATATCGAGATAATACCCATTTAGCGCTGTCCCGGAGGGTATGGCAGCTCCAATTTAAACAGCCAAAAATGGGTCAGAAAGATAGATAAATGTATTAGGCAGATATCTAGACCACTCCAAAAGTGGCACAAATTCAATTTCTGGGTAATTGAGAGCAACAAATAGAGTCGGTGTAAATGCTAAAAATATCCAGATAATACCCATTTAGCGCTGTGTGGGAGGCTATGGCAGCTCCAATTCAGACACCCAAAAATGGGTCAGAAAGATAGATAAATGTATTAGGAAGATATGTAGACCAATCTAAAAGTGGCTAGCAAAATATTGTGAAATGTACACAGATTTTACTACGACTCTTTACAAATGTCCTTAATAGCACATATTTTGAAGTATTCTTCTCAAATTTATACTCACAGCAAAGAAAATTTATTGGAGAAAACATGGTCTCATTCGTGTTACGAAAGACATATTGGTTGTCGAAATACATCGGTTTTCATGAAGGTTACTACTTTCACACAGCGCGATTTAGAATGTCGAAACGGGAATAAGTAATAAGGAAATATCTTCAGCGGCGTCTTACGGTTCAGCTAACTGGAAAGATGGAAATAGCAAAAGTTTGTTAGGTAAAACCGAAGAGTATCGAATTCAGATTGTCTATACGACCAATCGCCTAACCAAATAGGGCAGACGCTCATACTACTCAGCCCTTCGTCTTCAATCGTAGGATGTAGGCAAGTCGAGAGGTTCAGTGAAATATACGTTAAACTGTATGGCTCGACATTACCGAGACCTCAGTCTGCATTTAGGCAGAAAAGCTCAGTTCATCGTTTATTCCACTTCGAATATCCGCTGAAACAAATGAATTCATAATATTTTGTTATTTTATTGCTATTTTGAGGTGTTACTTCCGAAGCAAACTTTTTCTCCGGCAACAGACTGTGGTTGCTATATGTTGCTATACCTCCTCTCATCTTGGTTGTGATCTCCCCTGAATTCATTCAGCAGAGGGACACGTCTACTTCCCCAACGGAAATTCTTCACAGGCTTCAAATTGATACATCCAAACGAGGCGATAAATTTATATGTCAGACCCATTTCCTGTGTTGAAGTCATATTTCAATGGAAGTTAGCTTTCTAATATCAGTATTCTGCAGGCCAAAGATAGCGAGGATTAACTGCGTTAAATTGTCACTTTCTCACCAGCATATACTGTATATGTATATTCCTTGGCATTGATCTAAGCTATTGCTTTCACTATGTTTACAAAAGGAGCTGATGAAGTGTGGTGTCCGATGAGGTTTCACACTCACTATTGTCCATTACACTATCACCAGACCGATGTCGCAGACAGATTAGGGACAGTTCAAAATTTATCGGCGGGTGGGGGATGGTGCATTCAAAGGGGGGGGGGGAAGAAGTTTTCTCTTGTGGTTCGGTAGGAGGTTGCTTACTTTTCTTACTGGTCCAATTAGGGGGGGCGGGGTGCTTACTTTATTTGCCAACTTAATGGGAGGGAGACACTTTGTGCCTCAAGCGTTGCTGGGGGTATTGTCATCATGTACGTACATCTGTTCATTTTTTCTTTTTGGGGGTGGGGGTCACTAGGTCAAACTAGTGATCAAACTCGGTAACTTGTTACTACCATATATACTGAAGAACCCAACTTGTATCGCATATGCATGTTCTCCAGATCACTAGGTTAAGCTTTCAATTTGTCACCAGTTGCTTGTTGCCATCAAACGTTTCTTCATCCAGCAGGACCCTATTCAATTACCTCCAAGTCAGAGGAGTTCTCTGTGCTTTGCACGGTTCATGTTCACACTTTTTTACCTCCGTCGATCAGACGGATGTCTAGGAATGCAACGTGAAATCTCCCGCCAAATAATTGTCATATGGGGAACCCACGATTCATGTGATTTCCAATAGGGTTTACTGTGGTTCCCGACGAAATTTTGACTTCCTGTTTGGGCACCATTGAAATAATGGGGTTCCCCATTGCAATGCATTTCAATGGGCCTTGCTTCTGTAGTCGGGTTCCACTTCCACGAGTTACGGCAGTCTAGCAGAAGATTGAACATGGCAGCTCCCCAACTTGTACAGATGGACGATGCGATTTTTTGCCGTTTTTCTGGTAAGCTTTTTGTCGCTATTTTATGTCATTACAACACAATGATTCCTAGTATACCCCCCGTCATTTCTATGTATCGGAAAGTATTTGTCGGCTGATGACTTATGCCGAAGCCAACCAAATAGTCCAAGTTGTTGCATATCAAATGCACGGACTGATATCGGCAAGGCTTTGGAGTAAGACCTCCTATTGAAAAGGTAATATCCTGGACAAAAGACTGACAATACAACTTCCAGCAGATCCTTTGTCAATTATATTTCGTGAGTCTTACTCCAAATCGTTGCCCTAATAATCCACCGGCCTGGTTGTTTAAAAAGAACTATTCTAAATTTTGCTGATAAATTCGATTCCCTTTGGGGCTGGGGTATTTATTTCGCATTTTGGCATGAATTTCTTGTGCATTTATAAAATATTTACCAGCATTATTGTAATGAAGGATCAAATCATAGTTTATTGTTTGTCAAACCACATGTGTCTCTGTCGATCCCAATTCCAGGCCTTCAAGTGCCTCCTAATTTCCTATATTTTTGATTTTCCTCAATGAAAACCTCCTATATTTCCTATATTTTGACTTTTTCTCATGAAAACTTTTATCAATGCTCTGTAATGAGTCAAACTGACATGAGGAAATACATTTCAGAATTTTTTTTTCTCTATGCTGAATCAAACAACCAAACCGGTCGCCTGAAAGACCACCACTAGGACCACATTCAGTGAAAGTCATTCGATTAAACACCAGAAAACTACCAAGTTCAGAACACCCAATGCAGTACAGACCTGTCTTACATTCCTTTATTTCCTATACTTTCCTATATTTTCCTATATTTTATTATGAAAATTTCTATATTTCTCCTATATTTTTGCAAATTTCCTCCTATATTTCCACTGTGAGCCACTTGCAGGCCTGCAATTCCCATTTCAAAGGTTCATCTCCCAGCAGCATACATGTCAATTAACATTTCAATACACTGAATTAAAAATTATTCTCGAATCTATTCTCAAATTACCTCGAGTAAGGATACCATTCAGGTCCCAATACTATTGAGTGCACGTATGCTGTGAGAACTGGTATAATGGATTACACCTTGTGTATGATGAAAGGATGGAATATATATAATGAAGGCCATAAACATTTTAGTAAACTGAGTTTTGATATTAAATGTATACAATTGATTCCAACATGCAGGTCATGGATTCAGCACTTCTGATATAAGACGCAACAGGACTGTTACACAATGGATGTACTGAATGAACTTGGAAGTACCAATACAGACTATCGATTGGTTTAGCTGTGTCAGAAAGGTGTGGTATGACAGAGGTGGTGAAAATCAGAGCCAGTGATTGGCCGCATAGTACTGTGCAAACCACACCCTCCCCCTTCCCCATTGGATATCAGCTGATTCCTCACGAAATAAACATTACGCATGTAATGACCACATGCAGGGTGATACATGTGTCAATCGGTCAGACATTTCCAAGGATGCCAAATTCTAACTTAAGACAACCATGCCAGACTTCATTCCTTCACTCAGAATAATTGGATCTAACTTTCACAAAACCTGCAGCTCACAATAGCTCCTGGATCTACAACAGATAAATGAAGGGACCTATTTTATCTGTGCTATGGCAACAGTATCATGTAGAATGGGATTGTGTGCATGATGGATAATATCAGATCCATGGAAGTTGAAGTCCTGCAGCATGCTCCACAATATCATCAAATGTCATATAATATCTGCCAGCCAGTTTTGAGTGGTAGCAGCTCCAGCTTGGAATATTTGAATGGATAAGATTATTCAAGTTTAGGCAAGGAGCTGTGAGCTTATGCTTCTGGTCTGCACCAGTGTAGATCTATAATTTTTTTTTTGTGCAAAATTATCTCCCTTGACCTCATTCACCAAACGCTATATAGACGATCTTCTCGCTGTGGATAATCGCTATATAAATGACGCAGTGAAGGATATATATCCACCTTCACTGGATTTGAAGGAAACTACAGATAGCCCTACAGGCACATCATATTTAGATCTATATCTCTATAAAAATGAAGCGGCCATTCTCTCTCGTCGACTTTATGACAAAAGAGATGATTACAATTTCGACATCGTAAACTATCCCTTTCTGGACAGTAATATTCCAGTGGGACCTGCATATGGCGTATACATATCTCGCTTAGTAGCATTTGCTAGATCCTGTGTTAAATGTGATGATTTTAATCAACGTCACAAAACATTGGTGCAGAAACTTAAAAAACAGGGCTATTCCATCAAGCGCCTACACTCAAAGTTTCTCAAATTTGGCGATACATATCGCATGCTGATAGCAAAACACGAACGTAGCGTGCAAGATCTATGGCGCTACGTTTCGTAACTTGTGTCTAATTCCGCTTAACCCGGGGTTAGGGGCCGTATGAACCCATGTACTTCAAGATCCTCATGGTACTCATATGAACAGTCACAATCAAAGCGTGACTGAGATACATCATTCTTTAGATGACGACTTTACAACGAATATTATGGATTAAGAATACTGATCAGCGATACGGATTTGATATTTTTGGAACATCATGATGTCTTGCAGGCATCATTGAAAACTGTTGACCGCTTCTCTCTTGCAGGAAACAAGCCTATGTTTATGTATACTATGATTGTCTTTTTGAATTTGGTGCTAATACTGTTATATGGAAAATGGAATAGGTCTTTGGATTATGGACGCGGATATTCTCTAATGGACGACGGCTGGATTATGAATGACGGACTAGACGCTTGTAATTGAATGTGTCTAAAATGATTTAGCTACTAGAAACAAAGACTTCATTTCCTGAGTAGAGGTAAAAGACAAACATATTTTAATTATATTATTTAAAATTTAATTCCACTTCTGGTATATATACATGTATAAAATACATACAAAATGAAGCATACAGAATAACACAAAGAATAGGTACATGTATTGTTATGATTGGCTTAACTTTAACTCCTGGAGATATTTTCTAATTTGAGGACAATGTGCAATCATACTGAATTTATTTTCATAATTTCATTTATTTTCATAATCAGCAACATAATGGAGATGAGCAAGTGGATTTTTACAGCATAATATAATAACCATCATGGATCTCCTTCGGTTTAGTGTAGACATATATTCCCTTGAATATCTGTTACCATGATTTAGTCATATTGTCTGTAATACATTGATGGAATAAACATAATTTCTGATAGTATTATTAATTGTATGTTGTTTATGATAAAGATGATGAACTTTCTATTACCTCTTAGATCAGACGTAGGTCTAGGAACGCATCGTGAAATCTCCTGCAATTTGTCATATGGGGAACCTACGCCTGTCACTCATGTGATTTCCAGTAGGGCTTGCCATGGTTTCTGACAAAATGTTGAGGCCACATTTCAATAATTTCAAAAAATCCTCGCAGCAACGACAGTGCGACTATTACTCCGAACGGGCATGCGCCTGTCGGCGTGGTTTTTGTATATACTGGTGATGGACAAAAATTATCAGGGGTGCGAGACCGGTTAATTTATGGCAACATTTTTTAAATCGCTTCTCCGCATGGGACAATACTTTTTTTGTCGCATTGATCAGCCGGACCAAATTATTTTTTGTTGAAGTTGACCGGGACAAAAATATGACGATTTGACCAGACAGAGCCTCAGTTGCACAAAATCCCCCCTCTCATACCAGCATTTCTGATGTGCAGGATGAGAGGGATTCTGTTAGCATTACAAGGCCTTTCGGCCTTGAGGGGTCACATCCCACCCTGTCTGGGATAAATAGGGTTCTAAATGAACGTTGACATAGTCTGCCCTCCCTGGACTACTTCCAACAGGCGGACTAATTTGAAAAGATGGTGTGTTAGAGGGAAACAGGCTTTATATAGGCAAGGGACTATTTCTTGTCTATGAAGATCACGTGCCGATGGACTACTTGATAGTATGCAATGTAACCCCGAATAGCCAGGCCAATGCGAAAAAGAATTGACTATATTTGAACTCCCACCCCAACCCTCGAAAACATGTATCTTATTGCATATGCACACAAGATAAATAGCATCCTCATACTCAGGCTATTATTACTATCAAAGTCTAAAAATGCTGTTCGAAAAATTACGAGAAATAGGGTATTTCATAAACACAACTTAAATATATACAAATTGATTTAAGTAAAGTGTGTTCCTTGACTGATTATTTTGCATGTTTATTCAGTAGTAGACAATAACGACAACAACAAAATCACACACCCACAAATATAGTCGGTGTAAATTATAAAAATATCTAGATAATACCCATTTAGCGCTGTCTGGGAGGGTATGGCAGCTCCAATTTACAAACCAAAAAATGAGTCAGAAAGATAGATAAACGTATTAGTCAGATATGTAGACCACTCTAAAAGTGGCACAAATTCGATTTCTGGGTAATTGGGAGCAACAAATAGAGTCGGTGTAAATTGACCGTATCGAGATAATACCCATTTAGCGCAGTCTCGGAGGGTATGGCAGATCCAATTTAAACACCCAAAAATGGGTCAGAAAGACAGATAAATGTATTAGGAAGATACCTAGACCATTCTAAAAATGTCATAAATTCGATTTCTGGGTAATTGGGAGTAACAAATAGAGTCGGTGTAAATTATAAAAATATCCAGATAATACCCATTTAGCGCTGTCTGTGAGGGTATGGCAGCTCCAATTTAAACACCCAAAAATGGGTGAGAAAGATAGATATATGTATTAGAAAGATATCTAGAACTCTCTACAAGTGGCACAAATTCGATTTCCGGATGATTGGGAGAAACAAATAGAGTCGGTGTAAATTATAAAAATATCCAGATAATATCCATTTAGCGCTGTCTAGGAGGGTATGGCAGTTTCAATTTAAACACCCAAAAATGAGTCAAGAAGATAGATAAATGTATTAGGAAGATATGTAGACCACTCTAAAAGTATCACAAATTCGATTTCTGGGTCATTGGGAGCAACAAATAGAGTCGGTTCAAATTATAAAAATAAACAGATAATATCCATTTAGAGCTGTGTGGGAGGGTATGGCAGCTCCAAAAATGGGTCACAAAGATAGATAAATGTACTAGGCAGATATGTAGACCACTCTAAAGGTGGTAGATATTTGATTTCTGAGTGATTGGGAGCAACAAATAGAGTCGGTGTAAATTATAAAAATATCCAGATAATACCCATTTAGCGCTGTCTGGTAGGGTATGGCAGCTCCAATTTAAACACCCAAAAATGAGTCAGAAATATAGATAAATGTATTAGAAAGATAGGTAGACCACTCTAAAAGTGGTACAAATTCGATTTGTGGATGATTGGGAGCAACAAATAGAGTCGGTGAAAATGCTAAAAATATCCAGATAATACCCATTTAGCGCTGTCTCGGAGGGTATGGCAGCTCCAATTTAAACACCCAAAAATGGGTCAGAAAGATAGATAAATGTATTGGGCAGATATCTAGACCACTCTAAAAGTGGCACAAATTCGATTTCTGGTTGATTGGGAGCAACAAATGGAGTCGGTGTAAATTGACCGTATCGAGATAATACCCATTTAGTGCTGTCTGGGAGGGCATGGCAGCTCCAATTTAAACACCCAAAAATGGGTCAGAAAGATATATAAATGTATTAGGAAGATAGGTAGACCACTCTAAAAGTGGCACAAATTCGATTTCTGGGTGATTGGGAGCAACAAATAGAGTCAGTGTAAATTGTAAAAATATCCAGCTAATACCCATTTAGCGCTGTCTGAGAGGGTATGGCAGCTCCAATTTAAACACCCAAAAATGAGTCAGAAAGGTAGATAAATGTATTAGGCAGATATCGAGACCACTCTAAAAATGGCACAAATCCGATTTCTGGGTGATTGGGAGCAACAAATAAAGTCGGTGTAAATTGACCGTATCGAGATAATACCCATTTAGCGCAGTCTCGGAGGGTATGGCAGCTGCAATTTAAACACCCAAAAATGGGTCAGAAAGACAGATAAATGTTTTAGGAAGATATCTAGACCATTCTAAAAGTGGCACAAATTCGATTTCTGGGTGATTGGGAGCAACAAATACAGTCGGTGTAAGTTGACCATATCGAGATAATACCCATTTAGTGCTGTCTGGGAGGGTATGCGAGGTCCAATTTAAACACCCAAAAATGAGTCAGAAAGATAGATATATGTACTAGGAAGATATTTAGACCACTCTAAAAGTGGCACAAATTCGATTTCTGGGTGAATGGGAGCAGCAAATAGAGTTGGTGTAAATTATAAAAATATCCAGATAATACCCATTTAGCGCTGTCTGGGAGGTTATGGCAGCTC